>VZSZ01010658.1:23265-48501 GCA_013398815.1 Ibidorhyncha struthersii | reverse complement strand
GGAAGGGAAGGGAAGGGAAGGGAAGGGAAGGGAAGGGAAGGGAAGGGAAGGGGCAACCCCCTCCCCCACCTCCCTCCTCCTGTAAATCAAGCAAGCATGGTCTCTTTCTGAGTTTGTTTTTTTTTATCCAGCAGGGAGAGCAAACCTTAATCCCTGCTCCCACAGCTGACTTAGCCTTGGTCAACACTCCTGGAAGCGTTCTTCCTTCACTCTCAGTGTTACTTGGCATGTATATGTTGCTTCCCGGGGTAGATGGGGGACTTCTTATGACTGCAGGGGACCTGGGAAGAAGGGGAAGCTCATCACATGAAACAACAGGGCCACTGCTTCCACCTTCATTAGCTCATCAGATAGGGCAAGGGTGTTAGAAATAATTCCTAGCCATGAGGGTGATGCCACAATGAAAGCTTCAAGATATATAAGGGAGATAAACCCCATAAGCCCTGCTGATTTCTTTAAATGACAGATGCAAAATGAATGGGGGAAGAAAAAGGAGCAGTCCTTCAAAAGAATTCAAGGGAGTAGTTAAACTTAATACCTTATATTCTGAGGATGTGTCCAGGGTCAGAAGGTGTAGCCCTGTTGTGGAGACCTCACCCCACATGCTTTGGGTTATTGTTTTGGCTTTAATTCTTGAAGTAGCACATGGATTACGTTACCATTTCTTTCATTAGAACATAGTCACCCGAAGTAAAGCTACTTGGCTTAATGGACTTCTGATCTGACCCTGTATATCAGGAGTTAAGTTCAATTATAAGCAAAAGAAGGATTTCCAAAGGAGGGCTCATGAGAATGGAATTACTTGCATACCAAATACTTATGGACAACAGAAACAAACCATGCAATGATGTGTCCTCATTGTGTTCCCAAGTGTTTGCAACACTGGGCAATCTTATATTTACTTTTGAAAGTTTCTCATGCCTTCCCCACTGCCTCAGTCTCATGGTAAGCATAACATAGTCTGCATAAATGCATTAGCCAAAATTTGTCCCAGCATGGAAATCCCTATGTGACAGCTTTAGGAGAGAAAAATTCAGTGGGACCAGGAGGAACCTAGAGAGTAGTTCTCCCAGCAACTCTGACAACATTCATTAAATAGGAGCATCTTTATTCTTCCTTCAAAACATGGTACCTTGGCTGAAAAGCACAGAAATAGATCTGTCCTGAACGCTGCACAGTGGTATGAAGATACTCAACCTGGCCGTAGCAGCCTGAACTGCAGGCAGAAGTATCTATCCGGTTTCACAGGTCTGCCTGTGTTATATTGTGTTTCCATGGTTGGAGAACTATCAGTCTCTGTTTAGCTGGCTTTAAGTTGGTTTGGTACTTTAACACTACCCTGCAATCTATAGAAGCGTTGACATAGTCCTTGAGAAGTACAGAGGATAAAAATGGCTAAACTCTTAAAAATCAGTAAAACTTCCCCCCATCTAACTACTATCAGCAACTCCAACATTTTATAATCCTTCTATAACCCATTCAAAAAAGAATGCTTTTATTTCACATTCACAGCTACGAAACCATTGCACATTACAAGGCACAGAACAGTTAATTGTTTTTCTTAAAAAATGGCAAATCTCTGACTTAATGAGAATGATTTATTCCCAGCTGAGAAGTCTAGATAAAGAGAAGATGATAATTGGGGATGCTGTGTGGTATGATTCCAATTTCTCCTGAAAATGAAGCCTTGGAGGATAGATGATGTTTATATTAGAATGTAGCCAAACTTTATAACTGAACATTTTGCTTGCTTATGCACTGTGAGTGCAGTCTAACTGTCTGGTGGTTAACCAAAATAAGCAACTCTTTCTCCATCCACACATTGTTTTAAGAACCTACAAATAAATCGCTTTATAGGTGAGGCTGGAGGCTTGTCAAAAGAAGTAAATGATTCATAGTGACTAAGAATTTAGGAATAAGAACAAATTTGTGCCAACAAGTTTCCAAGAAGTCTCAAAGGATGCTGCCTCAATCTCCATCACATAAATATGGCAAAGAGTATCCTTTAAGTTCATTACGGCAAACACTCTCTTCATGCTGCCAGCTGTGTGTAAACTATGAAGAATCCACTCAATTTTTTGGTTTGTGCTATTGTACTAAGTATACTAATGTTTGACCTCAAAATTGCTTCATATTTGTACACTAGTGTTTCCACCCTCTGAAGGAGGAACTGAGATCTTTGCCTAGCACAACTAACCTCTGTCCTAGCACAGGTCACGTCAAAGGAGATACGCATTTCAGAACGAAGATACTCCTGGTTTGGCTTGTCAATATTGGCAATGTCATTACAAGCTTGAGAACACGCATTGCTTCTGCTAAAGCTCCTTCTACTAGTTTCAGTTACCACTTGAAAATTGCAGCTTTTATTTTACTCAAGCTTGAGAACACGCATTGCTTCTGCTAAAGCTCCTTCTACTAGTTTCAGTTACTGCTTGAAAATTGCAGCTTTCATTTTACTCAGAGAACAAGTTTCCTGATTGGAGAGCTTTTGACAGGATCTGTAGAATGGAAGGGCTCCAAGCTCCAATGCTTGCCTCACTCCAGGATGGAAAATACGCTTTTGAGAGAAATGAGTGTAGATTATGTTTTGTGTACAAAAAATGGGTATTCATCAAAATGGGTTTTGCTGACATTTTTTCCCAGTGGAGGAAGGAACCCTTCCTCCTCACCTCCATTTCATGCCCAGAACTAGTAAGTCTGTCTAGACATGGATGGTTAAGGAATTTAGCCACTTCCCAAAAGCCCCATAAGCCTTTATCACTTATGATTAACAAACAATGTTTACATAGTTATGTCAACCTTAACTTCGCTTGTCTGTTTCTGTAATGGAAATAACACTGTTGACATTTGATGTTGTTTTTAACCTCTTGTTTACTAACTGGATGGTTAAGATTTTGAGGGGGACCCAGTTCCAGCTGTAGTGAGTTGTGTCAGTGCTTCAGATATTTTCCGCAGCAGTAATAAGTTTGGGACAACCAAAGGGCATGTTTCAAATGAACTGCCCTGATCAATCCTTCTGTTGTATAGACCATTTCTATTCTCTCAAAAGATCAGGGAATCCACAAACAAAACATTTGTTACAATACAGCAAATTGACTGCATGTTTCACAAGTGTTTGCTTCATAGAAATTAAGTGATGCTTATTTGCCAAGTGTTCAAAAATATATGAATAGCTTTAAATGCAAAGGGACCCTGCCAGTCTCATCAGCGTGGACACCTTCATCCCTTGTTCTAATGTTGTCCAAAGTATATTACCCACCTTTAGAATGTACTCAGGTTTATGCATATGTCAGGCAAATACAGCTCCCTATTTCACGACAGGATTTTAAACTTTATTGTGAGATTGCTCAAACTTCTCAACCTCCCCAGAACAAGGTAGGTAGAGAAAGGACACAGCCTGAACACTAGCCCTGCTAGAGCAATAGAAAGAGTAGCTGGGGCAGAAGAGAGGAAGACAATTTCTGCAAGAGGACAAGGTTAGTACAAACTTCTTACTCTGGTCAGGAGTAATCAAGGACCATATTCAAAGAAAAAAAGTAGTCTAGGGAAGCACAATGAAATCACTGCTCCTTGCAGAGTCCTTATAAAAAAAGCTCAATCTGGGCAGAAATAGTACAGAAAGGAATTTAGTTTTTAGTTCCCCCTTTCTTTCTCATAGTCCTCCTGCCACACACCTTTGTAGTGCTATCCCAGAAAGATTCTCTGATTCATTCTGCATTATTGCTGACTTTAGGGTGCTGTCTTTCACAAGGGACTTGTTTGCAATTCCCTTTCTATAATTCCTGATGCTGAAAAATACAATTTTTTTAAAATAAATCAAATTATTTAGAAAAATAAATGAGTTATAGACTGTTTATTCTGTTGCATTCTGTCACAATAAATGGAGTTAGCAAAAATAAAGACTAACATAAAGAGGAGGAAGGGGAGAAAGAGACTACAAATTATCAAAAAAGCACCTGTTTCTAATAGTGAAACACTTGACTCTAGCTGCTTTTGTGCTGAACAGGGAGTATCTGAGCCTTCATTAAGGACTACAGCATTTGACTCTCACAGCTTGAGAAGGTTTCCACTAATGAGTGATGAACCTGGGAGATGAGTTTGGAGACACAATTCCCACTGCTAGGAATCTGTATGGAGCTGCAGACTTTGTGATCTCAGGAGGTTTCACCCTTAGCTAACAAAAACATGAATTCTCAGAGGAAAAGTGATGGTGAGGGAAACCAAGAGTTCAAGCATGAATTTACCAATCTAATAAACCAGCTGATCCTTTAACCATCTTACCCTGGGGCCCATTATGATACTAGAAGAGCATCCATGAACCCTTCACTAGCCTTCTGATCAGTTCCCAACTCAAGCACAAGTCAGCCTTTCACTCCATTCATTTCAGCACCCGTATGAACAATGATCAAGTGCAATACTGGAGAAGAAAGGAGCTTTAGCACTGCACAGGTCCAGATCCTTCCAGGTGCTGAAAGCCATTCTCTCCAGTGGGATTAAAATACCCACTCATTTACAGTTACCTGGGCCCCCATATGTGCACCACTGCTCTCCCTGCCTGCAGTGCTATGATTCCCCATCCCGCCTCTGGACATGCAGAGAAGTCAGGGAAATGCTTCAGAAAATGTCCGTTTTTTTGAAAGCTTGATAACCCTCCTTTACGACTGACCTTTCTGTTATTCTCTGACTTCTCCATGTACTGAGTATAAAGAGCAAATAATTTAATATTAAAATACTCTGACTGAACAAAACTACCAACAAATGTTTCTGTAATTCTATACAAAGACAATACTCAGTTTATCTGGCCTCTCCTCTACACCTTTGTGAGACATACTTGAAATTCAACTAGTCAAATAATTTCCATATATATAAGCTTGCCTTGTACTTTTCATTAGAGATACACATTTCTATGCTAAATGCTTTCTCAGCAAGCATGATATTAAGTCTTGATCTTTTCTCTGACACACTAAATGCTGTAGTATTTGACTGCTAAATACACGGGTATTAAAAAGGATTAAAACCTAATTTATCCTATCTGATCCCCACTTTTGAAAACAAGCAAACAGAAACGCTAAAGGTGTCTAGCAGACTCCTGGATAAACAGACTGAAGCAGTGTCCCATTGAAGCAGCCATCTGAAAAAAAAGTTGGACTGAATCAAGGAAAGAGTTGCTATTAAACACACTGCTTACCTAAAGAGCCAGGCACTGGCACTAGAAACAAGGAGTATCCCGAAGTAGAGCTCCAAAGCCTGGAGGTTCCTGCTGCTGTGGGTCAGATATTGCGCTGCCTCAGATCAGTGGGAAACACTGACCACAGAAAGCTCCGGGTCCCCCAAGACCAGAAGACAAGGCAGTGCTGACAGAATTTGAGTTTATGTGGCAAGTTCCAAAGGGTTCTGCATTTTCCCTGTTCGCCCCAACTTTTGCAACTGCAACATTAAAGGAGAAACTTAGGTTTTCCTAACAGCTCTTCTCCTCTCCATCTCCCACCGTATTAACCTCCTGGCTGCAATGAAAAGTTGCAAGAATGAACAGGCTACAGGCTCAAATGGATGCCTGTGGACGAGTATGTTCCCCTTCCTCAACTTAATTATTTTGAAAACTTAGTTATGTAGGAGCTGGATCAGGATCTCTGATGCGCTAGGAATGGAGACTAAAGTTTACAGGTTCCACAGGGCTATGTTTTCTTTAGTTTTTGTTTTGCCTTGGGCAATTTCACTCCCCTGAACTGAGAACCAAAAACTCTGTGGTGACCTCCGAGACACTGGTTGTGTTTACATTTGCATATTTCCCCCGGTGCTTGCTGGGTTCCAAATGGGAGGGTAGGAAGTAGATAAGAAGAGGGAGATGTAGGTTGTTACACAGCGTACACAGCTTCATGAGAATTTATTTTTATGCATGTATATATCCATACACACAGGAGTGCATATAAAGTCATCCAACATACCTATATATGTGAGCAGTAAAGAAAAATTAGTTCTTTTTTGTCATGTGGCTATGTGTAAAAATGACAAGATTTTCCAGATATTTATCTCCCAAAGGATTTACCGCTTGGCATTAACAGGCCTACAAGTGAATCTCTTCAAGGATAATTATAAAAGGCTTTGACATATGCTTAAGTATAAGCAATTAAGCTCTTGCTTTATTCAACCACGTGTTTAAGCATGTGTCTTGCTATCAATGCATACTTACGCCTCAGAGGTGTCAGTGGAGTATAGCCATATGTTTTGAGGAGATGGCAAATACTTTGTGAGTTGGTACTGTGGTCAGGATGAAGATGTAGGAAGATGTAGATGATGGAAAAAAGGCCATTCTGGGCTCCCAAAGTAATGACTGGAATTCCCTACATTCTTGAAATGAAAAATGCAATTTTCGAAAATGTCAAAGTGCCCGAAAAACATGCATCCCACCAACCCACAAGGTCTTTTAGGCTTTTTAGTGCCTGAGAACATTGTACCTTGTTTTGCGTTTTCCTCATGTTGGTTCCTTTGAAGACACATGTTCTACCCCTTCCCTGAGGCTGCTATCACACAATTCAGTATATTTCCAAGATATTAATTTCTACAGATGTCAGGAACAGGCAACACACAAAAGTCTCCATTCACAGTTGCAGAAGCCCGGGAATGCAGCTAATTATGTCGGCATAGCTCCCTCTGCTGCTTCAGGACCAGAAGATTTTTTTGCAGCCAGAAGCTTCAGTATCAGTGCATTGCAACAGAATTTGTATTGGCAATTTTTTACCTGTAGCTTTTTGGATTTAGGAAATCCAGCTAAGAGCTTTCTGCTTTTCGTGACTGTTTGCATATGCAAAGCTTATATACCAAAGCTGACTTTAGAACAAATGTTTCAATCATCCTTTTGCTAAAAGCAAAACCAAAATCAAATCAGGCTTCTACAAAATCCCATCAGATGTGCCTTTGAAACTGACAAACAACCTGACAGAAAGCACCTTACATGGGTGGTTAAAAATTAAACAAATGTTTCAGTTTCAAACTACTAAACATTATTACAGAAGCAAGAAATTGCTCTTAAAACATTTCTCAATAACAGTTTTTAAAAAGGAACACCTAAGCTCAACCCAGTGAACCAAATAATTTAATTCACCTAACTATCCAACAAACTAATACTTCAGCAAATACACGCAAAAAGTAGTCCAGAAGCTGTTTCCTGGTATATTCCTGGAGTTTTTAATTTTCTTCCTAAAAGTTCAATTCCTACATAAGAAATATTTCAATAACTGCTCTAAGGAAAACAGCAATAATCTTGCTTCGTGTTTGCCTTGGACTAACCGGAGTAGTTTCTATAATATTTTGCAAACGTTACCACCACCCTGAACACCATGGGATATTCACAAGAACATCTGATATATCGTTCTCCTTGTATTTATGTATTACCCTTTTTCTTTCACTCCCTTTGGTCAGCCCAAGCCTCCAGCCACATGTTCTTGGTACACAATTCTACATTCACCACTGTCGGTAGGAATCTTTTTTTTATTTTGGTTTAAGTTATTTTTTTTATTTTTGTGTGTCTGTGCCTAAAGCTAAGCAGTATTAAGCCTTTTACTGAACGTTAGCCTTAACAACATAAACTGTAGAATATTGTGCATAGATATTCACCTCCCACTCTGTATTTTACTAGCACTTTTAAATGAAGACTTCCTTGCTAATTCCTCCCATCCAGGTGCTGTGTGGAGGGGATCCTGGCTCTCAGCTGATAGTCTGTAAGAAATGAATTAATTCTCTTATCCCTCATCCCCTCTCTGCCGCGCTGATGACGAAGTGATAGCTGCAGCAGAAAGCCTGTGCTGCAGGACGGGACTGTATAGTATCCAAAACTACTACTTCAGCTTCTGAACCATCTTCTCCCCTTTCCTGCCTTACGCCAAAGGATATTAATGAGTTAAAGGCTTTGATTTGAAATGCTGTCTTCAAAAGCAATTCCCTGCTTCTCCAAAATTTATTCTGTTACTTACACCAGGGCAACATACAGATAACCCACAGTTCTTTTCAGTTCAGCGTTGCTGGGTACCAGGGAGCAGGGAACTGCAGGTGACATACAGGAAGGGGAAAACAGGGCAAGATCAAAGATCCATCAAGCACTCTGCTCTGCTTCTGCTCTTCTCCTGCTGTCCTAGGACCATGGCCATCAGAAGTGTAAGCAGGAAACAACCCTCATGAGGCATCTCCTTACCGAAAATTGGAAGACAAATGTGTGCATGGAGAACAGTCATTTCCTCAGGGGAGTCTTCTTCAAAGTCCTCAATGTGTAGCTTGTGTCCATGCCAATGCTCATGAAAAATTAACAATGTGAATATATAGCACATAAAACCCCTATGATCAAAGAGAATCCCCTTTCCTACAGTCACCAAGTAGTTAAAATCATTCACAAATTGTTTCCAGTGTGAGAGGCAGTAGCAAGGAGCTCCTTGTCTTTCCTTCTGCCTCCCCACCTTCTGTTTCGAGAACGGGTACTTTCATTCATGAGACTGGTGATTCATAAGGAAATCATTCCAGTTGTGCGGAAGCACCACTGCCAGCCCACTCCTCTGGCACCGCCTTTGCTTCTTGCCCTGTGACAATACTGTCAAGTTAAAGCAAATGTTCACAGAGCAGAACTTGGTGGCAAAGAACACCAAGAAAGTCAATACGCCTCTGCTTTAACTTGTCTGGACAAAGCCACAGCACAGTTTTCATTCTTTTCCTTTTGGTCAGAAACAGAGTTTGCTTGAAACTGCAGATTTAATATTTTTTTTCTTAATGTAATATTGTAAATGAAGGGGATTTTCAAGGAGGCACTGTCAGCTCTCTTTGATCAAAGGCACAATAGATGTTGATTATACCCCAGCCTAACAACACTGCCTTAGTCCTTAGTAATATCATAAACATAGAACACCATCAATATTTAGATACAAAATGCTGAGGGAAATGTCCTCCTGATGAGCTCTGACTTGCTTGAAATAGTGCTTTGGTAACATGGCAGAGCTCAAAAGCATGTAAAATAAGCACAGTGAAATTGAAACCTTGTCAAGTACTTCTCAAAAAAATTAAGGACATCAAAGTGTGGAATGAATTTTGACAGGAATATCCTTATAAAATATTGCGTGAGTTACTAGTAATCACATTGCACTGCAGCAATTAAGATGTTACTGTACCTGTGACATGAACAAATTGGCAAAACTTGAGAGCCATTTTAACTTGCAGTTATTTATTACTTTTGAATTATAGCTGACAACTATGTGTCCAATTTGCTTAATGAGCATGGTTGTATATTTTATTCCAGTATGCCTTTCATTCTGTGAGAACCCCTTTTTCTGTAAACAGCTGAGAAAGAGTTTATACGACTAGCAATCCTGTTGGTTCCCCTAGAATTTAAAAGTGAGGAGGGATAATGTTTTCTGTAAGTCTAAGCTGTTAATATATCTTATATAAGACACAAAGAAACTGAGGCATACCCTGTAACTGCTCGGTTTATGCAAACAGAATAGATGGGTGGCTCTTTAACTTTCTGGGCCCAGGCCTTCAAGGTTCCCAGGAATGTCATGAAATTTTGCAATCAGCTTAATTAAGAATATTGTAATGATAATGTAGTCCCTCCTTATTGTAGCACACAGACAACCCACTGGAACATATCAAGAAAATACAAGAAGCCATTCTTTTCAGAGTATTGAAATGCCTATATCTGCAGAAACATGGGGAAAAAAAGCTCCACATTATATTCACTAGTTCTCACAAGTTCTACTGAAAGTTATTTAAATGCATTTAAACTAATTAAATGAAATTAATGCATTTAAATCATGAACTTCCTCTTGAGCAGTGTGTGGTACTCAATCCTAGGTTTCATGGATGTGAAAAGCCTTTTTTAACACTGATACCCACATTAGGACCCTGATTTGGTAAACAGCTTATGTTCATGTGCCTTGGGATCTCTCTCTTTCTCTGGACTGGGTGTGGGGCAAAAACTTGCCTGGAAAACAAGTACATCAGCAGGCAGAGAAAAGCAAGAAGACTGGGTAGCAATGCTTCAGGCTGCAGAGGGGACATCCTGGGGAATGGGAAGACACGGGAGGTGAGGGTCTTACAATTAAATGCTGCATCCTAATGTGTGCACACTGCAGAGATGAATGGCCCTTTCAAGGCAGCCCTACTTCAGCTACTTCTTTCTTGACACTCTTATGTGAACAGGAGATGTGCTGCATGCTTTGCACTATGGTAGAATGACTTGTGGCATTGGCTAAGGGTTGGCCTTGGAGTGAGGCAGTGTCTAGTCTTTGCCTTCTTGAGATAACTATCTCACCATGAAGGAAGAGGACTGAGCAGTATTCGCACAGAAGCACAGAACAGGGAGCAGGGCAGCAAGACTTCCCAGAGGAGGGTAGATGCAAGCCCTGCTTTAGCAGCCTGAGCAGTCCATCACTGNAATCTCCAAAAAAAAAAATCCAAATATCTGCTGCCTCCGGCAAGTTCCTGGTGCATGCACACTGTGCTGCTTCTCGCAGAGAGATTACTCATAACTGCCTTCTCGTAGTGAATAACATGGAACACCAATGGCTCTATCATCAAAAGTAATTTTCACCAAACAGGAGAGCAAAAGGCTCCTAGCTATTCGAGGATAGACGATTGTGTAACAGACTTGGGCTAAAATGTGACTTACCAAAGGGTGTTGTGGTTGAGACCAGCTGACAATGACACGAAAGTCTCACAAACTTTTTGCTCTCCTGTTTTATGGTGGTGGTGCTGTAACAGAAGCCAGCCACAGTTATAAAAAACGTATCAGGGCTCTCCTCACTCCCTACTGATAAATAATAAAGACATGGCACACCTTCAGGCTCCCCAGGGGAATCAGTCCCCTGCCAATTTGCAATTTCTGTGTATCACTCCAGCTGTAATGAAAATCACAGGCTCATTAGTCCATGCTGGAAATAGGGAAGAAGGTATTTTTCTCCTTCAGCTCTTGTGCACCTGCAGGAGAACTGTCACCATTGTAAGTGTCATAGCTCAGACACCTTGGCATTTTCTTGCAGAGAGGGATCTCTCTTGCACAGCATCTCAGCCAAAAACCATTTAACTCAATCAGCCTCATCCTACTGGTGGGTGTGGGCTTTGGCTTACTGTAATGTAGAGGGAGCAGCTGGCACAAAGATCACACAGAAAGTGGTCCATGATAACATCACACTTTCACTGGCCTCTTTGTCCTGCTGCTTTGCCTTACTCATCCTTGCTGTTTCTGACTTAGCCTCTCCTTTCCAAAGACTTTTGAAGTGTCTTGCAAGAAGTAGTTGGGAAATCCCCATTCAGCACATGGGGAAGATGGGGCCTTAGGATGTGAAATTACAACCACAGTGTGGCTGGGAGAAGATGGCAGTAATGCTGTAGAGACAGAGCCAATTCTTTTGAAAGTCACAGCTTGCGAGTTATTCTCTAGCGCCAACTATGGAAATAAGCTTTTAAAACTTCTGCTGTTTCTTCCAGCCTGATCTGCTGACCTTAACTTGTCCCTGACCTCCTGCTTTTTGTCTGCTAACTGGAAATGAGTCCCATGCTGCTACCTACTGCTCTTGGATGATAGTCCCTGAACCTAGGGGAGTGGCAGGCTGAGCCCTGCCTTCCTTCCTCACAGACCCATCTCTCTTCTTTGCTCTACTAATGATAGAAGATGTTGCACACAGCACAGGGCAACTGCAGAAAAATAATAAAATAATAATAAAAAAGTATGCTGGAAGAGGGTCCAGAGACATTTCTGAGGTCTCTGACCCTCTCTGATGTTATGCTGGCAAGTGGCAGCATGCTGGCAACCTGCCATGCTGGCAAGCCAGGGACTGCTGACAGACAGCAGGACTGTGGGGAGAAGTCTAGAGTTTCTCCACTGGGAGGCAGTTACAGAAGACCCTCTTTGCCTTCTCCTCTTTCCATAACCTGTGATGCTGGCTGGTTCTTGGGGTCACACAGCTAACACTGGTCACCCAAAATCAGCAGAAGTTCTCAGTGAACCTTGAAGAAGGACAAACAAATGGCCTTTCTCACACTCAGTGAAGCAAAATGAAGCTTTTATTTGAGAGAGATGGAAAACCTTGGTTTCAAGATCCATCCCTGGCACTGTACAAGGACCCTCAGAATGAATCTACAAGCCGCTCAGAACGTTTCACGCTTTTCCCAGAATCAGTCTTCAGGCTCACATACACTCTGATGGAGTGACAGTACACTGCTTTTGGATGTACGATGGTAGTGTAAGAGGCAAGAAAGGAAACCTGTTGGCCTCCTGCCACCTAGCTCACTGTGTAGTGATTTTTATTTTCCTCTTATTATTACTGTTGGAACCTTTTGTACGTATGTTCAATGTTGTAATTTAACACTGTCAAGTACTGCACTGGGAATAAAAAGAGAAACCATTTTGTTTTCCAACTCATACCCTAGATTTCCTAACGGTATAACTTTGGTTATTTTATCAGAAATTAGATTGATTTTTCTGTACAAACACATTTAGAACTGCATCTGGAGGTCTGGGAATCATTTCTGCCTCATGCTTTTCTTCATCATGTCTTTGCAGCTCTGCAACCTGCCTTCCTTCCAAAAGAAAGGCTTTTACTACAATAACTGAACAGAACATAGTAGATACTGTATCTCTCCTTACAATACTTGTGCTGAAGCCATAAACCTCTTTTCTACACAAATAAGTGGTTAACTAGCAAACAGTTGAAAAGGTGTAATGCTTACCATAATATCTGAGAACAAGTTATTCCTAAGGACCTAAGCACATCACAGAGATCATCTACTCCGATCTCATGCATAGCCACTGAATTTCAGCAAATTTGAAATGAATGATAATATTTCTTGTACTTTTTTAAAGCCTGCAAATATGGGAAGATCTGCCATGTTGCTTAGTGAATTGTGACTCACTCTCTGTAAACCTTTCCACTTTTGTTTCTGGTCTGAATTACTCTAGCTCTGGCTCCTAGCCATTGCCTTCTTCCTTCAGCTTGTTTTGCTACACAAAAGAAAGGTCTGTGATCCCTTTTCCAGGTAGCTCTCTAGAGAATGACATCAAGTCAATTCCCTTGAACATATGAAGTGGACCATGCCTCTCAAATAACCTCACAGTAAAGTGCGTTTTATTGACTTCAGGTGATTTTTGTGGTTCTTTTCTGAATCCCTTTCCAAATTTCTAACATTTTTTTTTTGATGGCTAATGATGCATAAAGCCAAAATGGTCTCCCTGCTCCTAGTTCATTCCCCTATTCTGTATGACCCCTGATAGTTTTATGGCACTGCTCTGGAGGTCCCAGCTCAACTAGACCTCTGCCATGATCCATTAGGTCTTTTTCAGTGCATTATAGGATACAAATCTCCATTTTTCAAGCTTATTTACCTCTCTTCCAGGATATCTGAGCTGTTATTTTGCAGAATAAAAACCCACAGCATTCAAATGAGGTGAACTACCAAGTAATCCAGACCTCTCCATTTAAAAACACTGAGGTACAGGTCAAGAAGCTTTATTCTAACATATTTCCAGATGAAACTGCTTCTTTAAAAATTACCTGCAGCTGGTTCTTCATGATCTCCGTTTTTATAGTGGCTTACCAGATCTGTGAAAGTGCATGGTTGTGTGGGGGGAGCGCAGGAGACAGCTCTTCAAAGAGCATCTATTTTCCTGCATGCACATGTCCCCGGGTATCACTTCCCGAAATTGCTCTAAAGCCTTGGGCTGGGATCTGTCAAAGGCCATTCAGGTGTACCTTTCAGACTGTGGACTCAGTGAGTTTGAATTTGGCTCTGAGAGACAGATGCTCAGTTACACTTACACAGCCCCTGTGAACGGATGTAGACCTTGCTCATGCACCTGTTTTCCCTCAGTCTGATTTTACCATCCAGCCTTTTCTTCTGTTTCAGCAGCAGTCTACATCCCTTGTTTTCTTTTCTGGTTAAGTGAATTATTTACTAGGCATTTTACCATGGAGCTGATGCCTGCACAGCTCTGAATCACATTCACAGGTCTCTAGCAGGGTTAAGGTGGCAGGGTGACACACAGGCAGAGGCAGCAGGGGTCCTCTAGGGCAGACACTGAGTTTGGTGTTGTCCACCAAATTGGTAAAGACAGCAATTCATGCCCTCAGTGAGGTTAAAATAAGTTGTCTCGCTAACCAGATAACCAGTGGGGAACAGGGCTGGAATGGCTCCCAGGCTCTCAGTACTACTCAGATCTTAGCCAGTACATTTTTTCTTTAGCCTCTCCAGGGGCAGTTGGAGTACAGAATCTAGCCCCAAAGTGGCTTTCCACAACATTTTCCACGTAAAAAATGATTCTCCAGGGCCCGCTAACCACTCTCAAGACTGACAGGCCACCAGCTGTGTTAAGACAACATGCATGTGTTTCTTAAATACAGTGGAAAACAAAATGAAGGAAGATTACTTGTTAAACATTTCAGTTATCACAGGTAGGGGCTGATTTGCAAAATCAAAGTCATACCACCTGACCTTAGTCTTTGCATTTTGGCGGTACTAGTTACTAATAAGAATAATGTGCAGGCACCAATTCAAATACAAGATCAAAGGACTGCCTGTTACACACAGCATTACAGCCTCAGCTTCCACAGTATGTAAGATTCTGTAATTTTACTACATGCAGCTGCTCAAGCAATAATCCAAGAGGGGTTAGAAATGTTTTATGACTCAATCTTTGCAGAGTGCTTTGATTCTGATGTGAGATTCAGTTCAGGCTGATGACTGACAGGGGAGTTCAAGGAGCAGAAAGGTAATGGTGCAGATAGCTTCTAGAAACACAGCTATGTCCATCAGCTTGATTTGGCTTTACCATCAGTATCTAAAGGCAGCAGCTGACTGGACAAAGTTGCTATAGGTAGACAAGCCAGTTGGTCTCTGCACATGCCTAAGACAAAGCATCTACCCCCACCAACTGGGTACAGGCAGAGGTGTATGAATCTATTCACTAGGCTGTGGATACAACTCTGAGGCTTACCTCCACTTCAACAGACTCCTGTCTCTCCCCTGACATGCACATTTTCTGTATCTCCCAATATGTGTTTGTACAGCTTCTTACACAAGGGGAACTCTGAGTTACAATAATAAGTGAAAAGAAGTAGCCTAAACTTACTTCTACTANGGGGGAGGGGGCGATATCTGCTTTGCCCTTTGCACATCATTACATATTCATCACAGGTACTGCCACGTACTCTGGAGCACAGAACATAAACAATTCCTTAACATTAGGCCAGATATTTTACTTGCAACTTTTCCAAAGCAAAGGTGGTACTGACAAGAATGCAAAGACTCTGCAACCAGTAAGTGACAAGACACAGCCTCCACTTAAACATGCTTTGTAATAACTTACGAAGTGTGCTTAAACAGCCTCATGAAATCTATTGCATCATTGCTCACGCCATTGTGCCCATAACAGGAGTATTGACAAAAATTCCAGGTATAACAGAGTAACAGTAGTGGAGCTCACTCTGCTGCTTAGAGATAATCAAAATCAAAGTGAGTATAACCTTATTTTTATAACCTTATTTTTCAGGGCAGAAGCTGAGTAACAACCTAGGTAGGGAGTAAATGTATTGTCTCTGAGGTAGTATTAGACAAGTAGATACAGTGTCAACAGTACATTCCTTCCTCAGAAACACAGAGCATGGCTGAATGGGTTTTCTAGTGGAAAACTCTTAATCACACTCCTCTACTAGCCTTCTTTCTTTTCTCTGTACTTCTATCTTGTCTGTTTCCCCAGGGAGTCTTTGAAGCAGTCATGACTCGCTACCGTTATTCTTACCTGCCCTCTCTGCATCCTGACAAAGAAGAAATTCCCTAAATGCGATGGTAGTAGGCACAGACCACAGGAAGTGCAAACAGGATCTTGTCTACCTCACGAGAGGATTAGGTGGTACTATATCATGAACTCACAAGGACATAATATTGTTTTGTTTCAGAGCATTTTTGTACCAGAAGATTACTCCTAAATTCTCAGAGAGACCGCTCACACTTAGCTACTTTGTTTTAAAAGGGAACACAGACTAAATTTCCTGGATGCCCAGCAGACTGGTTCTACCTGTGATACCACCTTGTGGATACCTCCTTGCCTGCACACACATAACCTCCTTAGGGTATCTAAAGTGGCTGCTTACATGGAAAGCAAATCACAGACACAATGAAGTTAGCTCATAAACCAACCTAAAGATATTCTTGTTTGTTAAAGAGTTTTCTGAGATTCACAGGCAAGTTCAGGATAGGCTAACCTATTTAAGTCACAGTTTTCTACAGATATGAGAGCAAATCCTCATCTCTGTTTATACGCAGCTTTCTGAAAAGGTACTGCAGCCATTTTGTTATTATGCATGCTGGAATTAATAAACATTAGAAAACCCGCTGTGTAGACTGTGCAATGTCTTTCTGTTTGCAGTGGTCTTCCCATATGTGTCTTGGAGGAGACACTGAATCCCTAGAATTGCACTCCAATCTGATCTCATAAACACTCCAGTATACGTGTACTGGAGTCTGCAGTGCCCCTGTACTGGAAGCCTAACCTAGAGGAGAACAGGGTGAGTCTCACAGCACACAGAAGTATCCATAAATCACTCATCACACTGTTGGCACTATGCAAATAATGCAATTACCTTCCTCTTTGTCTGTGGTAGCTATCTGGTAACGGCTGGCAAAGACTGACACTTTAACAGCTTCTTTGGTATTGCATCCTTACCTGCCTCTCAGTTTTCTAAGAAACAGATGGATTCAGAGAGCTGATGTAGAGAACTAAATTAAGTCTTGGTGAGAGGCTAACAGCATTTGAAAAGTATTTACTTTTCCATGTTTCACTGGCACATTTCTCCACTCCTGCTCTGACATCCCCTTTAAAACAAAACAGCAGGCTGCGTGTATACTGAATGTGCTGTAATGCAACCTTCACTTTTGCAAGTTCAGGCAAAGGGGAGAGACACACCTTGCTAGAAAGGCTCAAAGAATGACAATGAGGTCCCAGTCTCCCTCATTCCTGCAAGTCTGGGCAGAGAACCATGAGTGGCTCTGACCTGACTGTTATGACATGCTTGGCTGCTGTTATATGTTTTAATTCCAGAGTTAATGAGCTTATCTGTGGTTCAGAGCCAAAATGAGGAAAAGGCAGGGAAATAACACACTAGGCACTTCAGGCCTAGTGACCAACAGAAGTTTCAGGAAGGCTGGAAGTTGGAGGAGATAAGAGAAACCATTCCCAAAACAGAGTGAAAAAGCAAATCACTATTGGCATAATGAAACACTGGCCAAAAAACACTGGGCCTGTAGGCAATTTTTTGAGATGAACTACTTGTCTTGTACAGTGGGCTAAAGCAAGTCCATACTGCCCACGTCTGTATGAAACATGGCAAGTCCAAGACAAGGACGGTAACTTTTTTCTGCCACTGTTGTAAGGCAGTGTCTGTTTCCAGTCACATTTTTGAAAAGTACACTGGGGAATACATGGAAAAGAATCTAAAGTACTGTCTGAGGTACGGAAAATCTGCTTCTCAGGAAGGACTCAAAATAAGTTTTTTTTAACTTCACAAGGAGAAAAGTAAGAAGCAAATTAATTTGAAGCATGTCCATGGAAGGAAGATTATTGATAGCTCTTTTTAGCAGGCAAGGATGCTGGACTACCTGCCTTTTTCTTGGCAACATATGGATAATTTCCCTTTCTTCCACCCAAAGTCCCTGTTCTTTCCCTGACATCACCCCTTCAGTTGTGTGACCCAACTGTATATGACGCTGAAAGTTAGATCAATAAATTGATCTAGGTCGAGAACAGTCCTGCAAAAGAAAACCTGAACTGATATAGTGTCTAGCCCTAAACAACTATCGGTGAACTGAAAGAAAATAGATGCAGAAAAGCTGCTGAGAGCAGACTGAGCATGAAAAACTCTGTAAGCCAGTGTTGCTGACAAGGAAAAGGTACACGAGCCACATAGTACTACGTCTGAACCCAGGCAGTGCTTGAATACAGAAAGCAGATTCAGACTAGAAAGAAGTTTAATTTTCAAAATTTTAATTATTTCTATTTTAATATTAAAGACAAATAACTCAAAGGGTGTTGTTGATTCTCTGTGCTTTGAATCATTACTCAAGGTAGGATGTCTCTAAAGATACCCTCCAGCTCAGTCAGAACAGGAGGTCAGTCTGTGAAATGGAACGTGACAGTATTTGCTACGCAGGTCAGGCTAGAGGATCTAGTGCTCCTTTCTGATGGAAACTTGAAACAGTGGAGTTTGTAACTAGTAATACCATCAAGTTGACAACTGCCAGTGGAACCATAACAATTTTCTCTAGTCAGAGACATGGTCCATCATATTTAGCTGATACACTGGTGTTATTTAGTTGATGGGTTTTACTTGGCGAGTTTACAACATTTAATAAAATCTAAGTGTATAAATATATAATCTATCTACCTACTATCGATCCATGTCTTTACATGTATACATCATAATTCACATATGACCTTGTTTTGGCTGAAATGAAAGGCATACCTCATTCCCTTCAGGGACAGGATTAACATCTGTTTGTGACCTGACCAGATCCATACCATGCCACACCATGCCATGCCACGCCACGCCACGCCACGCCACGCCACGCCACGCCATACCATACCACACCACACCACACCATACCATACCATACCATACCATACCATACCATACCATACCACACCACACCATACCATACCATACCATACCATACCATACCATACCATACCATACCATACCTGTCTTACTGGTTCTAATGCTCAAATTTATTTTTTTAGCTTATTAGTTTGTTTCGCCCTTGGAAAATCTTTCTCCTCACTTCTACCATATGTGCCTGAATGGCAGGATTTCTTATGAAAAGTGTGAGGCCTCCACCAACCTATGATACTTCTGCTGACAGTGACCTTTCCCCTTGTTCTGTAGGTAGTAGTATAAGTCCGGAAGCACATTCCTCTGATGAATTTGTGAGTCAGCCCTGATTTTCTATTCAAAAATGATGCTATTACACTACAAAGCAATTTGTCAAACCTCCTGACAAAGAGGCATTCCTCCAGGATGCTGTGGGTTTGCAGTACAGTTCTCAACAACACTGTCCGGAAACTTCATGGGGAGGAGGATCCCGGCACTCAGGCAGCCCCAACACTCAGTGTGTGTCACCTCTGGCGATGAGAAACATTAATGTTACAGGAAGACTTTTCCTGGTCGAAACAGGTATTTACATAAAAGTTAAGGAAGGAACAGCCTCAAGAAAACAGAGTGTATGAGAAAAAACCCTGACGTCAGCAGACCCAGACTGCACTGTACCTCTCTTTGCCCTGGTGAGAACTGACATTTCACAGACTTCTGGCCATCAGGGCTTAATTTGGAAGAGCTGCTCTCAGGAGAGCAAAATTTGCTAGTGCATTTTTGCAAGCTTGATGACTGCAAAATAATTTGTGGGAGGCTATGAGAAATGTCCTTCAACACTAACCTTTCCTTCTGCAGCATGATAAAGCATGTACTCACCTTGGCTGTCTGCTGCCAGATGATGCTACCTTTGATCCTGCAAAGAGTGAATATATCAGTAGATGAATCACACTGCCTCGCTGGCTGACCCTCTTCAGCCCAGGGGTACAAGGAAACTGCCCACTGAACTGATGAAACAAGTAATTTAGGCAGCAGTAGGTTAAAATCATGTCCTGTTTTTCCCAGCTGGTGTGTGAGAGGTGTGAGTAAAATGAACCAATCCTTAGTCTTTTTGCACCTCTGAATATGGCATTAAGGACTTCATAGAGCAGTCTCAGCAGTCTCTGGCAATGAGTTACAATAAAGTGTAGTGAACACCTTAGTCCTGTTAATGTGTTAGAAGAAAGGCATCCAGTACCTTGCAGGTCCTGGCTCTATCTTCATCTATGCAACTGACTCAGACACTGAAGAAAGCTTCCTCCAACTATCTTTCCAAAGCAGCTATTAGTGTGGTGCTAGGGCACCATACTTAGAATTTGTAGTCACTTTTGAAAAGTGACTTTCAGAAAGCAAGAATGGAATTTTTTCGTGTCTTGGCACTTCCAGTGCGTAAGAGTTCTCAGAGACATGATGTAGCTCATGCTACAGTCATTGATCAGAAGGAAATCCCTTCATTGCATCTGCAGCACTGATGTGCTCCAAATCTTTGTGCTACAGAAGGCAGGCTATAAAGAAGAACACTTCCCCAAATGCCCACAGTTAGAGGGGGCTGATTCAAAGCTGTTTGAAGTTGATGAGTATTTCACTCCAGCAAGTGCTAGATCACTCCTGGTGAAGCATGTGGGCAGTCTGCTACTGGGAGGTTGAGTGGAAAGTGAGATTTTTTTGTAGGATGAGATGGTTAGGGGAGTCCACTAGATTATGTCTGCTTGTACACGAGTAATAGAAGGATGTCACTGGCCCTGTACTTTAACACAGCCAGAGGTAGGTTCTTATTTGTGGATGGTGACATTGTGGTTTTTTTTATAAAAGAGTTTGTTCTGCATGTGTTTGCATTTCAGCTACTCTCTGCTAAGGTGTTCGAATATTTGATCCTGTGCACAGACAATTACAGCGCAAACTGTATGATCACCTGAACAGCTAGTAACAGAAAACAGTTACTGGCTGTGCCAAACTGTCCCAGTTAACAGGACTGTGAAAAACCAGACAAGGAGGTTTTCAAATCTGTGTGACAGTCTCTGAATCTTCAAAGAAATATGCCAGAGAGATGAATCAATCTTACAGCTGCTTTAGGCACTAAAACCTGTCATTTTGTTTTTCAAGCTAAACAAGTGCTTAACAATCTAAACTCAATTTGCCTTTTGCTCCACAGACAGAGAGATAAGAACAATTTCCTTGCAGGAACAGATAACTGACTGAACAATCTTTAAATTGTGCCTACAAGGTTCCTGTGAAATATGTTGTTGTGTAATCACTCAAATCCAAACTTTGTACTGCTATTAACAGCTTACTTTGCCATGCTTACAATATGGGAAAATCATGCTGACACTAGTTTCAGTGTTTGAATGGCACACATTGGAGGAAATCTTGGAGCTGCAGGCACTCTTCTGCCTTTTCTGCTGCATCCCAGGACGTTCTTGTTAAGACCTATGACTGCGAAATACCTTTGCCAAACCCACAGCCTGTGTTTCCAGGTCCCCCACCAAACCTGGCACTTCAGCTGAGAAGCACCTGATACATCTTGTGTATTTGTGGTCTCCTACAGAGTGTTGCAAGTGCAGTTGCAGCTGCTGAAGCTGTAAACTACCATTCTCAGGAGTGAAACAGCAGTGGTTAGCCAATCAACCCCGCATCATGCTGAGCTTTATGCTAATGTTAAGGTGGCAATAAAGGATGAACATATTTTACTAAGAATGCCAAGTTAATGAACAGGTACAAAACCTAGAAGGAGATAAAAGAAATAAAGGAAACACCACCCCCTACAGTAACTTCTGTTCTCTATCTCAAAGAGTGTTTTTTTCTGCTTATTCCAATAATAGCCTGCTAGGAAACTTACAGTTCTCTCAAGGCTGAGTCTTGTTCCTTATGAGCTTTTGTAGGTTTGCTTGCCATCTTATCCATGTTTCTCTGGGGGATTTCACTCAGATTCAAACTCTCAGAAGGTTTTTATTTCATTTACAAACTTGATAGCTAACTGGGATAACAGTTTTTCATGCTGTTACTAAAGACTACCTGCTGCAGTCTGAATTTTTGGTACTGATATCCTAAGGCATAGCTAGAGGGAGCCTTTATATAGCTAAATAGAAAACTAAACCCAGAGAATGGGAAAGCAAGGCCTAAGGACAAGCCTGGCTGTGAACTCACCATCAATTGTGCAATGCAAACTGGCAGAGCAGGGTCCTGTTCCACATACAGAATGTTTGAGCATTAAAGAAGAAAGTAACAACATCATTACACAAAACTAGTCCAAAGGAAAATAGTTTCTCATTATTACTTCCTGAAAAATGAACATGACAATAGCTAAACAGCTGTGGATTGACTGTAGTTTTGGGTCATAGATTCATTGAACCTGGTTTGATGTGATGGGGGAACACTGCCGTTCCTCTGATGCACGGTAGAGAGCTGAAGTCAGACCACCGAGCCATTTCAGAAATTACCTTCTCTGTGAGAAGGCAATCTGTTACCAGTTTATTTACATTTCATATGATGAATTTTTATAGCAAATTCCTGAAGTGGGAGGCTGCATCTCAGTAGCAAGAATGGACTTGCTCAGTTTTAAGACAACGATCCACCAGGACTCTGAATTTATGGTGTAAGGAGGTCGCTTTTGCAAAGTCATGTGATGATTTCTGTGTCCTCTCCATGACTGCACAAGTGCTAATCCTGTGTCTGGTGCAGCAGGAGAGCACTCAAGCAGGTTTTCTGCTTTCTAGCTGGCAAGGACAGGGCCTGATGCAAGTCATCCCAAGAAGTCTTCAACCAAACTGCTCTGTCACTAAAGTTCAGTGCGAATGAACACAGCAGGCCAACATAGCCTCTTATGAAAATGAAAACATCTCACAGAAAACTTGCCTATCTCTCAGTCTCAGCCCTAAAGGATATTTACAAATTATGCATAATATATGAGCCTGGATACCAAAATAAACAGCTCTTCCACTTAATAAAAATCTGGGCATCAGTCAAGCTTCAATTTATGCAGCAGCTCTGCACCAAACACTGCTAATCACAAACGCTCCCAAATGGAGAGATTAACAAAATTAAGTTACGTTAAGAGCAATAATGTCTTACCCTTAGTTAGTCTGGGTTTTGCCACATTGTGTTAAACTGAATAAGATGTCCTGAAGGTC
Organism: Ibidorhyncha struthersii; assembly: GCA_013398815.1. Lineage (NCBI taxonomy): Eukaryota > Metazoa > Chordata > Aves > Charadriiformes > Charadriidae > Ibidorhyncha > Ibidorhyncha struthersii. Next base: position 25,721 of record VZSZ01010658.1, on the reverse strand, counting down.
AGAAGTTTATTCTTCTTTTTTTTTTTTCCAGTGGGAACAGTGGTCAAAGAAGTGGTATGGCCTATACCACCTGCCTTGCTAACTTATTTAGCACATTGCTTTGTATTTCCTTTCAAAGGCAGATCGAATTTGTTCTTTCAAACAACCCAGAATTCAGTTGAGTGGATGAGTCCAACTCTGAAGACTGCCAGTAAGCATTACATTGCCAATATTCTCTTTGTGTGGCTCATACACCCCCCACTGCTTACTGGTAATAAATCATATATAGGCTTGCTATTCCTGGAGGACCCATGGTACAATACCACAATTTATACAACCCAGTCACTAGCCTGAAGTTTGTTAGTGGCTAACGTTCAAGTGTTCATGCTTCAGCTGAGCTTTTTATGAGCACCAGTACATTGTCTGTTATGCACTACTAACACCATGATTATGGTTTCCACAGTGATGAAAATGCAACATTATTAAGGAATATATAAAAAACCAGTATTAGACAAGATACATAAATGCAAAGCTAAATTATGACTTCTAGAACAAAAGTAAACAGCACCTGCAGTCGTCTTCAAAGAAAGAACGTGGCTTATGATCACAGATGTATGGAAGTTCACTTGTGAGCCTCAGTGCACATTTCTAGCACATACGTAGCAACTGTTGACTTATTAATTCTGCCTGTGCTTTGTTGTGTGTTCAGTTGTGGAATTTTCTTAATTAAAAAACAAATACGCAAATAACAAAATCGGAAAACTAAACCACAAAAAATGTTGCCATCCTTTGGTGAATGTAAATTCCACAGAACATGAACATAGGTAGTTTTGATCTTCCCAGATACACATATTGTCATAATCAAACTAGTCCAATAACACGTCAGCAGTTTGATGACTGATTTAAAAAAAAATAGAAAAAAAAAAAAGAAAAATGCTAGTTTATTTAGGACATACTTCTGGATGCCACAAGTGAAATATTTTCTTATTTAAGCTTTGTAATTAAGTCATCATCCAGTATTTTGTTTATACCAAGGATAAGGTTGCATTGTTAGACATTTCCGAAAGAATAAAAGTGAAGAATTTTGTTATCTGAATTTTCACAGTTAATTGCCTTAAAAGTGAACAAATAAAATACATTTGTAAATCAATATATTGGTTTTAAGGAGCTAAAATAGAAAGGAAAAGACTGTAAGAATTCCAGACTAATATAATAGGAGTATATCTATTTCTGGATTGTATTTTGAGTAAGATAAAAAATTCTGCTAAGATCTACTTTGGATAATAAGAAATTTGGATTTATCTCTGCAGGTGCTATATTTTGTTTTTATGGAACCAGAACAATATTTTGAGGTGCTGGTTGAAAAAGTCCAAAAGCTGAAGCAATGGCTAGAATAAAGGGCTTTAATGGGGAAAACAAATTTATCCTATTATTTAAATGAAAAATAAAAATAAGACCAAAGCATTAATTTTAAAATAAATTATATCTGTAGATCAAAGTAACATTCAGTTCACCTTTAAGATTCTGAATTAAATATAATCCAGCCTTCAAATTTTTGTGATGGTAAATATTAGTACACGCTTTAAGATTGGTTATTCTGTTTCTCTCTGTTAATACGGAAGGGAGTAAGGCAAATTGAAACTGACTGCACCAATCTGAAAGGGCCCATATACAAGACAAACCAAACACCTAACCTGTTTCTCCTTCTGTTTGTTACCTTTAAGATTTTTTTTTTTTCTTAAGGGGCAAATTGGTAAACACAAAATTAGTGTCTCCCATGTCCAAACAGGATCTTGAGGGGAGCAAGTATTCTTTTTGCGTTTTACCTCTTCATATAGCATCTTGGGGCCATAACTTGTAGGTGCTTTGGCATTACAAAAATACACATATAAGTGAAAGGCAAATAAAGATGTGTCAGTGTGCGTCTGTCAGTTCTTTTGGTTGGAAAGAAAATTTAATCTTGGAGCAAATCTCTGCATTAAGATCCCTTGCATGATTGGGTTTTAGTCCTTGGCAGATTATCTGGGGTCTGGAGGACCTAAAAAATCCCTTCATTTTTTGCTTCATTTGTTCCACATTTCTGAAGCAGCTAAGGAAAACCAAAAGCAATCAGCTACAGAACAGGCACTGCCGCTCAGCAAGCGTTTACATACAACAGTTCTATTTTTATTTATTTTTCCCCAAGAGAAATCTGCAGAAGGAAGTGGTATCTGTAAAACAAAATAACGATGAAAAACTTGCTTTGTGGACGGTGGCAGTTCCGTTTCTTCCTGCGATTTTTTATGGATCTAGATTTCCTACTTGTCTGGTGCTCAAGAGGATTCCTTTCTGCTTGGGGATTCCCCGGGTGACAAAGTGCCAGTGACGTCACGGGAACCACTTTCATTTCACTTCCATGGTTTGTGCATGGGAGGGCACTCGCCCACTCTGATAGCAAAGGGCTGGAAAGGAGGAGCAATGCCGGGGAGGGGAGAAGA
>VZSZ01010652.1:3709-14551 GCA_013398815.1 Ibidorhyncha struthersii | reverse complement strand
CCATATAAAATCAGATTTCCTCACTAAAACAAAACCTTTCTGGCACAATTTGTTCTCCGTGGGGAGCTGGTGGGGGCTGGATTGGTTGGAGTGGCTTATTTTTTTTTGTCCGTCTTCTCATTGCACCACAAATACTGCTGGTGTTTCTAGAAAATTAAAAGTATTAAAAACAATTCTGGATAAACCTAAGTACAAAACTTCTGCCTGCTCTTTCTAGCTAGCTATTAGCTTATAGCTTAGGGCTCACGATGCTTAAAAAGGTCCTTTTGACAGGAAAAGTGCTGTACAAGTTTCTTGCGTTTGTTATTCCTGTCCTGCTGGTGTTTACTGATTATTTACCTGCAAATGAAAGCGCACCGCCAGCCACTGTAAACCTCACGGCGGGTGGATGCTGGCACGGAGGGTTTGTCCCAAAACAGCCCCATTTAATGTGGTGGCCTGGGAAGATGGGACGTGGCAAAATCTGCATCTGGTCCCCAAGGTGCTGAGGTTTTCCTGGAGAAACGGGGTGGGAATCGGGGCAGGAGGAGCAGGTTAGCCCAGCTCGGGGGTGGATGGGGCTGGTGTTTCTCCTGCTTTGCCGGAGGGTGTTGGTGGCTTCGCGCTAGAGACCGAACGCTGATTGTTAGTAAGTTTATTGGCAGGAGTTCATATTTACAATAGAATAATAGGAAATAGGAAAGAACCTAGTCATTACAAAGCTCTTCAGTGTTTGCACAACTTTTATGGCTCAGGACGGCATCGTCCATCTATTGAAAACTTTGTACATAAAGTCACAACTGTACTAAAAACAAAGGTGACCGCTTCACTTAGAGGATGTAATTTCCAACGCGGTGACGATTTTCTTTTCTTCATCAAAGACATCATGTCTGAAACAAGGGGAAAAGGTGAGGAAGTGGTTGCCACGTCCTACTATTGTGTTTAAAGCCACGCTTGCGGCGGGACGGGGATTTCGTCTGCACCTGGGATGCCAGTGAGCTTCAGCCTCTGGAAAAAAAGGGGATTTGGGTGGTTGAGCAGCAGAGGAGCCTGAGGCTGAGACGCGGCTTGGGCCAGGGGTGCCCAAAGCGTGTTCAGGCTGTTGAAGCTCCCACTGAAGGTTGTGTGCAAAGAGGTCGCTTGGGTGCTTTGGAAAAAATACCCTAAAATGCTTTTTTCGGGTCATTAGCAGGAGTGAAAGCTTCTTTGGTTGGCCCTAGCATTGCAGCTGGATGCCTGAAAGGCTTAATTATTTTTTAATTATTTTGAAAAGTTGCTGCGAAGCGCTGCTTGTTGCTGCTGTAGAAAGAATTGAATTTTGCTGGCTTAAAGACATGCTTTAAGCGAGTGCTTACATCCTATATGGGGCTTTAGTACCTTCTGAGGAGGAGCACAGAGCGGGGGTGGGTCATAGCAGGAAACCCAGGAGGCTGAGGAGGATGATGAGGGGGAGGTGGCACCAGAGGGGTGATCCTGCCGACTCCTGAAACTCCTGGCAAGTCAAGGAAAATAAGGCAGTCAAAAATCACTTGTTTTAATGTGCCAAAAAAAACCAAACCGAACAGTGGCGGAGTTTGTGCCCTGACGAGCTCCTCTGCCTTCCTCGCTGTACCCGATCACTGCTCCTTGGCGGAGAAATGGCACCGTTGCCCCAGAGCATCCCTATGTGTCACTGAAACCTGGTGGGAGAACAACCTCTTTGGGAAATCCCTTCCCCAAAGCCCCGGTGGTGCTTGGATGGAGGTACAGGAAAAGGAATAACCTATGGTATCACAACACAGGATTAGCCTGTGTCCAGCGGGATCCCTCAGTGGGACAGGTTTGATATTATTTAATGAGGAAAACTGGGAATTTCCCCTTCTCTGACCTCCTTCAGTGCAAAGTGGCAAAATAAGCCCATGGCAAACTAATCACAGCTATTGCCCAAACTCATTTCAGATGTTCAGTGGTTTAAAATCAACTCATTTTAGTTGTTCAGTGATTTAAAATCAACGGGGTTTAATCCATTTATTTCTTCTTGCGACAGTGCTTTGGGCAAGGAAGGGCCCCCTTTTTTGGTAAGAGAAAGTCCGACTCACCTCATACGGATATATGGTGGGTATTAACGTGGTGTTCTCAGAGTAATATTCTACAGTTGCGTACAAGTAATCACCTGGAAGGAAAGCATTGTCCTGATGAGTCTGTATTAATATTTAGCATAACCAGGCAGGCATCTTACCCACTCAAACCATTGTAATAATAACGGCGAATAACACTGAGCGTCGGTTCCGTAGGTTGGAAACTTAATTTTAGAGGCTGCCCGGGCTGGGGGCTGAGTTTGCTTGCGAGCAGTGATGGCAGCATGCCGGGGGCCAGGGGGAGGGCAGGAGTCTGGTATTGCTGCAGAAATCAAAGCAAATCTCTTCCCCGGGAGCAGCTACTGGGGTTATCTCTGCTCTTAGTCCATCTCAATAACCTTTCTAGCTCAGCAAGGCGTGATTTCAGACGGTGACAAGAACCACTGGGGGCAGAACAGCTCCAGAAAAACGTCTTTTAACTGTACTTTTAATCTTGTTTTACGTGTTACAGCGCCCTTGTCCAAGCATCACTTGATTTATAGTGGTCAGACCCATTCGGTGTCAGGGCGTGTATTTCCTACAGGTTATTCAAATTTGTATTGGAGGTTCCTGATGTGGTTCAGGCATAAATTATTTCACCTGAGAGGGTCTCCAGAGGCTCCTTTTAAAGTCAGTGGAGATGTTGGGTACCAGTTTCTCCCCATTGATGCTAAAGGGGGTCGGGGGCACCTGTGCTCTGTGCACATCACCAATCACTGGTGAGATGAGTCCCACCCTTGTACTGTGACATCATTACTGTACGCCTTTTTCCTCTCTGAATAGTCAATGTAATTCAAATTAATCTGAATAACTCAGCTAAATAAACTGCTGCTGCTTTGCTCGCATGTCCTGCCTGAGCGCCCACGATGCCTGTAACCAACCCCTCGTATTCCCACGCAGCCACCACTCAGCAAACCCTCTTAATTCACCCACACAGCATCTCCCCAGACCTCAGATCCGTTTTCCTACGGGTGTTTCTGCAAAGCTCCAGTGCCGTGAGGACCTCGGGCCACGGCAGCCCCTTAGTTTCCTTCTGCCATGCACGGCTGCCTCGAGCTTTTAGCTTAAATTAAAGATTGAGATCCATGCTGCTGGCAGCACAGGGAGGTGGGGTGGGCTCAGCGTCCCTCGGGGGTTATTTATAATTGCAGAGGACTCGACTCAGCGGCTTCTTGGTGCCTTTTGCCTTGGGTTAGATGGGCAGAGCCTGACCTCCCCGCCTGGCGCCGCCTGGATGGAGACCTCCCAGCATCCTTTCCAACCCCGGTTATTCCGACTTGATCATGCAGCTTGCATAAAATGATCTCAAAAAAGCAAGAATTTCTCACTGAAACGAGATGCGTAGTCGTATAAAAACTCCGTTATCTCCTCATCTTCTATCTCAGCATTGCCTAAAAACAAACAAAAAATGAACGGTTCATCATCCGGCACTGTAAGCAGAGACTCACGTCGAGCCAGCTGGATACAGTTTCACATGAATAATTTCATTGATTTATTGGCGCTTTGTGCCAAACCTATTCCCTCCTGGGCGTAATGGATTCGCGATCTGTCCCGTAATTAAATCGGGGAGTTCGCAACAAAAGGTATCGTGTTGCAGACCGGACCTGAGCTCGTCCCAGGTGGGTTTTTTCCCTTTATTTTGGGTGCAGATGTGCCGGGAGAGGGAGATGCAGTAATGGGGTTGCAGCCCCCTGGTCACGTTCCTTCACCCCATGCCCCAAATTTATTTTGGGGTGGATCTCAAGGCTCTGCTTCATGCTTTTTGAGCCGCTCCTTGGTCACTGACCCCGCTGCTTTATTCCTCATGTGCCTTTTGCTGTGAAATTGCTGAAGACTCAGAAAGGAGACTCGCATTTCCTTAGGGTTGAGTCACTATAAATAGATTTCTGAATCGTATGACCTTGTCAAAGTCTTATCAAGTCGCTCATTTCCCTTTTCCAAATATAAGGTTCAATGTGTTTTCTTTTNAATAAGATACTTATAGAATAATATACTATTATAATGTTAATAACTTAATACTTATATATAGTCATATAATAAGATAATATTAATTATCATATTAATAATATTATTTATACCATTAATGACTCCAATGATGCTGTTAGTCGTGCCCGGGGCCAGCCGTAGCTCCGGGTACCCCTCTAAAACTTCCCACCGTTTCCTAACGTAGCCCCGAGTTTCTCAGCACAGGCTGAGCGAGAAGCCCGGATCCAAAACCTCTCATCGTTGGGAAATTGTCTGAAACCAGTGACCCGACCTAAAGATTCCTGCGTGGGCATCAAAGCCCCGGGGTGGGAGTCTGGGGTCTGCGGGTCGTGACACAGCGCGGCCTCATCCATCGCTCAGCCTGGCTCTGTGGAACGCCTCGACCCATCCTATCTCCATCCCGAACTTTCGGGGATGCTCGGACCGAAATCGGGACTATGCAGTGTAGCGTCCACCCGTCCACCCCCACACCTTCCCACGCTCGCCCTTCGAAAATACTCCGTCCCTTTTGGCTCCGGCGCTGTAAACTCCGGCTTTCGGGGCACATTATCCTATGCACGAAGCTTTCTGAGAAAGTTATTCCAAGCTGGCGGCTGTATTTACACTGGAGCCATGCTAAGAATAATAGAGGAGTTGTATTGCCGAAAAGAGCTTCCATCTGGAAATCCCCCTCCCCTCTGCGGCCGCTTTTAACCCCTCGCGTGACGTTTTGCATTTGACTGCCTTTCTCTGGTGGGGTACCGAAGGACGAAGGCTCTTTGCGGCCGGCGGGCATGGCAGAGCCACGGGCGGCTGCCAGGTTCCAGCTGTCTGCCCCCCTCGGCCGGCGCTCACCTTCCCGGGAGCGTTACCTCATCGCACGTGTGTGTTCGTCCCTGATTAGCTTCAGGTTCGGCCGCTCGTCCCTCCCAGGCACTTCCAGCACCGTGGTTTTCCTCCCTCAATTGCCCCTGGTTCGGTCTTCGCACGTCCCCTAAGTGCCCACCTAATACTTCAGGAAATCCTGTGTGGTTGAGTATTTTTTTTCCCATGCCTATATCTGTCTCTCTTAATAGCTCCCAGCTGAATATTGCAAATTATTTTGAATGCAATATGGAAAACATTCATTATCAGACTCGCTTCTCCAAGCACACGCTATGCTCTCCAAGCACACGCTTTCCTGCCACTTTTAGTAATTGCATTGTGTTTTCCTGGGTGGCTTTTTTTTTTTTTTTTTTTTTTTTCCCCCCTTTGAGAGAAAGAGATTAAGGGGAAAGAGGGTGGANAACCTTTCAGCCTCCAAGACCCCACCCCAAGTGCCGCGCAGCACCCCAGCGGTGTAGAAGTAACTCCAGCCCAGCTCTTAGCAGCAGGACAAAATTAAATTGCAAGCCAGAAAAAAAAAAAAACAACCCCAAACAACAGAGAAACATATTTACCCGGTAAAAAATGAAGAACCAAGAGTGCTGCAATTAAAAAGTTCGTCATCCTATATTGTGGTGTCATCCGCCGGTGCGGCTGGGCGCTGCTGCTCGGGAATTTCTTGAGACGTCCCGGCGGAGGCAGGAAATGACTCTTGCGAGGGCTGGACCGAGCAGCCTCCACGCTCCGCGCAGAAGAGATGAGTTTTCTGCGATTTGCCGAGCGGTGCGATGTCAGGCTGGGCTAGAGGGTGTCCTGTACGGGCCGGGAGACGTGCGATGCCCGTCACGCCGCTCCAGCGATGGAAGATTTTTTCCCTTTGCAAAGACTTTTCCGATGGCCGAGTTGCATATCTTGGGAAGTTATTCCCCAGGGAGGGTTAGCGCCGCTGGGTGAGCTCACAAATAGAGGGAGGATGGTTTTGATTATATTATAACGGAGTATAACCGGAGTTATTAATAGCAAATCCTTCTTGTAGAGAAGGCGGCGATTAAGAGGCAAAGGCAGAACTGACGACTGGGAGCCAAATTCAGTTCCTGACTTCCCTTAAAATCTTGGGGGATTTTTTTTCTTGGCTTCATTTCACCTTCCCAGGCCTCAGTTTCTCTATGAGTAAGAAGAAACACCGATGGCCACAGGCTTATTTTATTCTGTAGAGGATAGAAATACCCTGGATTGGGATGCTTTAGGAGCATTTGGGATGCTTTAGGGGCATTTAGGATGCTTTACGGTCATCTCCTGTTCCTGCATCCGCGGGGTGTGGTGCCTTGGTACCTACTGGTGTCTTATTTTCCTCTCTTCTCTAAAAATAAAAACAAAATGGAGAAAACATCTATTGGAAGAGCAATGGGGAGGAAAACAAAATCTGGCACCTCTGCTTTGTGGGGAAAAGCTGGTACCGGTGCAGAAGGAACGAGCAGGAGGTAAATTAGGTGTAAAATCAGTTCCTGAGCAGCGCGTGGTGGGGGCTGCTCACACACCGCGGGTTTGCTGCCGCGGGGGGTGCTGAGACTTGTTGCGGTTTAGGTTGCTGTGACTTTCTTGCTTACGCAGCAATAAAAATCAGTTTTCGTGGGGAAAAAAACACACGTTCAGCCCCAACGGTTTCCTCTCCCAGCTGGTGTTTCGAGCGCGATGGGTGACGGTGTGTTTTGGGGGCTCTGGGATGTGGTGCAGGAGATGGATGTTGGCAAACTGGGAAAGAGCAAGATAAATCTTTGAAAGTAAGCGAGGAACTTTATTTTGAGATACGACGAGAAGAAATTCATAACGAGGAAGATTCAGCTGGAAAGAGAACCCTTTCCCAAACGGGAGGGTGCCGGAACACAGAACGACATTGAGCGGAGGCGCAGACCCTGCTCTCACCTTGTCTTTATCCACCATCCCTCCAGGCACCTTCTCCCCATCTTAAAAATCTGTTCCCGGCCCTCTATTTCCATTTTTTCTCCAGCAAAATGGCTGGAGGATGATGCTCCCCCACCACGGACCCCCTCCTCCCTCGGTGGGTGCCTGCCCCCGCGGGATGTGGGCTCAGGAGTTTCCTCTCACAGATGAGAAAACGGAAGCGAGTTTTTCGGCGGGGCGAAGGAGTTTAATGGCAAACAGCTGCGCTGAGCCAAGACCAAGGCAGGGGAGGGGTGGGGGGGCATGGGCTGCAGGCGGGGGTGGGAAACCACCGGCTGCGGTGGGATGGGGACGGGCGCCCACGGGGCAACCGGCCAGGGAGGGCAGCGGCACGCAATGCTTTTCTCCTCCTTGTGCCATCAATTTTAAGCCAAAGATTGCGATTGGTTTTAAGGCAAGAGTTCCTATCCATTATAAACCGAGGGTTCCCAATGATTTTAAGGGAAGGATTGCCATAGATTTTAAGCCAAGGATTACTGTCAATTTTAAGCCGAGGATTCCTATCGATTTTAAGCCAAGAATTTCCAAAAGCAGATTTTTTTTTTTCCCTGCTAAGAGAGGACCCGACTGAAGAGTGTTTCAGGCGCATCCCCAAAATGGTTTGCCACCTGCCCGGGGCTGTACATGCTTTGACGAAGGGGCTTTTCCCATCTGGAGGGAGATGCTTGTCAAAGGGTTAAGCGCAGAGGAAAGCCGAGCGACCGAGCAAGCAGGAAGCGAATATCTCCAAACCCTCCCCTCGACCCACAAAAATAACATCAAAACTCCAAATCTCAACCCAAGCGCAAATCTGACCTCGTTGGGATGAATCCCACCGGGGCCGGAGCTGCTGGGTTAGCGTGGGGAGACGTTGAGCTGGGAAAGAGTTAAAATATTCTGGATTTTAAAGTGTTGGGGAGGGAAGGGGCGAGGAAGGTTTAAGGGGATGGTGGTGGCTTTTGTTAGATGAGGGGATGGGGTTGGACACCCCGTGCAAGCTTGGAGCCTGAATTCAAAGGGATCGGGGCTGAGAACGGCTCCTCGGGGCTGGATGTGATGATGTAAAACTTGAAAACACCTGGGAAAAAACATAAGTAATACCTGCAGCGTGGAGGCGCCACTGAGGGAGGTGGATAAAATGCACTATGGGGTGTTACAAGGGGGCAAACAAACCCTGTGCTCCAACCTCTGCTGTTCCGGTGCGGCTGCGAACACCGGCTGAGCATCCCCAGCAGCATCCCGCATCCGTGCAGGACGGTCCTCGGGTGCTGGGGGCCACCGGGGAAACACAGCTGCGGGTTTTGAATTGCATTTCTCGCCGGAAAAAGAAAACGCTCTGTTGCTTTCTTTTGCTTTTTCTTTTTACGTTTGTGCTTACTCACTTTCGACGTCCCACAACACAGAGCAAAAACAGCGCCCGAAGGGCAGCCAAGAAGAGCAGCCAAAACCAATGTCTTTCCCATCTCCGATCTTGTGCTCCTTCCCCCAAACCAAATTCCTATTTTGCGCAATCTCTGTACTTTTATGTCTTTTTTTAAATATATATATATAATTAAGGTTTACGTGCTGGACTCAAACCGTAAAAAGTCCCACAGCGAGGGAGAAGCGTGGGAGCGATGCCTTTCGCGTGGGAAAATGCAGCACGCGAGCCAAAAAAATAATGACTTTTCCAGAAAGGGGATGGCAAAGGCGGCTTTTGCTCCTCACGCTGCTCGGCGTGCTGCATCCCGGGGATGCTCTGAGCATCCCGGCAGGCAGCGAGTGGGGGCTCCTACCACGGCCCGTGGGTTTTACGCTGAGGACGAAGGTGCGAATGAGCTCACCGCCGCCCCCGGCTCTCGGATGCGTCGCGTCATTTCCCAGCTTTAATCAGCGGAAGCAAAACTTGAAGGGAAATTAAAAAAGTGCAGCCGGTAAATAAGACTCTTCTCTTAACAATAACTCATGCCTGAGCAGATGACATTAGCAGGATTCCTGCGGAAGTCACTGGAGGGGACATTGTTTGGTGTTTTCACTGCAGGAGATGAGGAGATGGATGAAGGAAACCCAAAAAATCCATTTCCCTGTGGCACTGGCTGCCGCGGGGTTTCCACCGCTCCCCGAGTTGCCGAGAGGTAGGTGGGACGTGCCGCCCTTCCCGCCGCCGTCCTTTGAGGAATGGAGGGGCTTTTCTACCGAACAGGCTGTTCTTGCTGCCCGATGGGGTTTTCTGCTCTTAAATAATGCTTTCCTGCCCTTCCCTGCCCTTTTGTAAACAGCGGCTGCTTGGGCTGTGCCCGAGAGCCAGGAAATAATAATGGGATACTTTGAAATAAAGGAAAAAAAAAGGCACTTTTAAACAGTAACTCTTCGAAAAATAAAATAAAATGTAATAAAACCAAATCAAAACATGTTCCCGGTGTTCCCGGTTGGCGCTCTCTGCGCAGCGGGGCGGCAGCTCACTCTTCCTCTGGGCACTGTCCCCGCTCGCGGCTCCCGGGGCCTTTTGGGGGCTCTCGATGTGGGTGACACACGGGGGATTTATAACCCCGCGCTGTCCCACCGCCCCCTTTAGGCTGAGACCAGCGGCCCTTGCTGTCACCAGCCATGGGACGCCGCGGGAGGTGACGCCGGGTGGCCCGTCCCAGAATGGCGGCTCTGAGACACGTGTTTTCCAAACATTGTCTTTTATTTTTCCTTTATTTAGACCCAAATCAGCTGTCTGACCCCCCCGGGCGCATTCAAGGGCTCTGAGCAAAAGGGGGGTGCTTCCCTTCCCCTCCCCACCAAAATACCCCTCCGGCCGCAGCACCCGCCAAAATGAGGGGGATTAATTGCCCCCATAGACACCGCAGGCTCCTGGCGTTATCCGAGGGGGGGGTCACTGAGCAGCTGGGAAAATTGGGAGCACCATCGGAACAAGGAGAGGAGTGGCTTATCGCGTGTCGTGCGGTTGCTCTTCGGCACATTTTACTGCCCCGTGAGCAAAATAAGGTGAGGAGGGGCTGTAACGTGGCTTTGCTTAATTCTGTAACTTTAAAATACCTTTTTTCCCTCTTTAACAGCAATTTCTGACAGCTGCTGTACAGGGTACCACAGGCACAATCTCACAGAAATCCGAGACCTCATTTGCTTACCCAGGAATTAGGAATTTTATTATTTTTACACCATCTCCCACAACTATCGAGCATCCCCTCCCTTCCCCCAGCGCTTACGGCCTTCGTTGTCGTCGTCCTCCTCCTCCTCCTCCTCCTCGCCAAGCGGACAAACCCAGCAGGAGGACAAAAGCAAAGGTTATTTCCCCCACGCTGCTGCCCTGGAAGGGGAAAAAATGGGATCGTGGAGATGCAGGAGATGCTCCGGCCACCCAACCGGGATGCGGGGACCATGGCGTGGTGGCACTAGATAGCGGTGACACCGCGCCGGCCGGTCCCACCCCCCCTCGCTCCCAGCACTTGGCACCTGCTCGGGGGTTTTGCTTTTATTCCTTTTTTCCTGTTTGTTTGGGGTTTTTTCCCCCCAAGCACTTGTGTGTTTATTAGCTCTAAACCACTGAAATAAGCTTTCCGGGCATTTTGTGGGCGAAACCGTCCGCGAGCAGCCGTGAAATTCGCTTTCGAGATTACAAACAGCCAAAAAAAAAAAATCCGTTAAAACTCTTCCCCAAGAGGCTAGACAATATCCGAAGGGAATTTTCCCAGAAAAGATTACGCTGAAAACAAATCCTCCTGGCTTTCGCAAAGCTCCCGCAAGTTTGCAAACTATTCCTGGGGCAAATTTGCACGTTATCGGTGGAGGTTTGTGCGCTGCGGCTGATGAGGGGCTGTGCCCACCCAGCTCCAGTCCCGCAGACTCTCACAATTTCCCCTTTTCTCTTGGTTTTTAACTCATTTGCAGACGGGGGTTTTGGCAGAGCGGCATTTCTATGATTCAGCGCCTCATCGGCGTGGATCCGTCTGCAAGAGAAAGCGAGAATTGATGTTATTAAGCCTCATTTTGCATTTGAGGAGGCGCGGAG
>VZSZ01010651.1:252505-267802 GCA_013398815.1 Ibidorhyncha struthersii | reverse complement strand
AAGATCCCCCCTCAATCTTCTCTTCTCTAGACTAAAGAGACCCAAATCCCTCAGCCTCTCCTCATATGAAAGATGTTCCAATCCCCTAATCATCTTTGTAGCCCTTTGCTGGACCCTCTCCAGCAGATCCCTGTCCTTCTTGAACTGGGGAGCCCAGAACTGGACGCAGTATTCCAGATGCGGCCTCACCAGGGCAGAGTAGAGGGGGAGGATGACCTCCCTCGACCTGCTGGCCACACTCCTTTTGATGCACCCCAGGATGCCATTGGCCCTCTTGGCCGCCAGGGCACATTGCTGGCTCATGGTCATCCTGTTGTCCACCAGGACTCCCAGGTCCTTTTCCACAGAGCTGCTCTCCAGGAGGTCGGCCCCGAACCTGTACTGATGCATGGGGTTATTCCTCCCCAGATGCAGGACCCTACATTTACCCTTGTTGAATTTCATTAAGTTCCTCTCTGCCCAACTCTCCAGCCTATCCAGGTCACGCTGTAGATGTAGAATGAGATGTTTCCATACATCAAGTTACATACTGGGTTTACTGAAGGACTTCAATATTCCATAAAGAAATGTTCTTATGAAATAAAAATTCTGATATTTCTTTGTTGTGCTATATAGTCATAGAATCACACAAAATTTAGATTTAGTGAGAATGTCAAGACCCTCCTCAAGAGAAGGTCATGTATGTATGTCCCACTCCTGGCAGATGGTAGAGAATTAAGATGTGAGTAGAACTCCATAGCCTTCCTGGGCAAAGAATTCCTCTGCTGATCATCAAATTTTTCCCCCACTATATTAAAGTCAGTCTTTCTTGCTGCATCAGAAGACATAGTCTGTCCTGCTCTCCTGGTTCACAAAGGGTGTAGGTATTTTCTCTTTTCAACATTACTTAAAATACCTGAAGGCAGTTACCATTTTCTTTCTATATCTTTGCTGCAGTTTAAATAAATAATCCCATTTCTTTCAATCATTTCTCTTAGATCATTTTTTCTATGCTCTTGATAATTCTCTTTGTTTTCTGCTATAATCTTTCCAACTGGTACTCATGTTTCCTCTGGTGCGATGTGCAGATATTGGCATCAAACCTTTGCCCTGTTTTCCCCTGTAACTCCCAGATGCCTCTTTTGAAACCTGTTTGTGAGCCTGCTGTTCCCTTAGTGGTTTCATATTGCAGATTATTTCTTCGTAAGTGCTGTACCTTATATTTCATCCAATTTTTAGGCCATTTCTCCAATTTGTCAAGATCGTTTCAAACTTTATTCCTGCCTCCATCCTTCTGATGTCTCTCAGTTTCATGACATCTGCAAATTTAATAAGCATATTTTCCATTTCAATTCAATTTCAGTTCAATTTGTTAATAAAAACATTGAACAGAACTAGACCCATGACAAAGCCCAGTATATTCCCACCTGACCCTTCCTTCTTTTTTGACAGTGAAATATTGCCAAGGACTCCATGGGTACTGTTAGCAAAGCTGTCTAACACGCACCTGGTACTTTTCATCTGGCCTATGATTCCAGAGTTTGCTTATGAGAATGTCACAAGAGACAATTTCAAATGCCCTACAAAAGTCAATATACGACATCTACAGCTTTTTCCCTGTTCACAATTCCTGCAGTTCTGTCATGGAGGGAAATTAAGCAGGTTTGACATGATTTACTCTTGACAAATCAGTGCTGTCTGTTATTTGTCTCCTTGTTATCTTCTAGGTTAGAAATAAGTTTGATTATTTGGTCAAAAATGTTGCCAGGAATTGAAACTAACTAGAAGTTCTATAATTCGGTGACTTCTCTCTTTTTTATGGGTAGTCACAAAATTTTTTCTTTTTCAGGTCTTCTAACATTTTATCTGTGCTCCACAGTTTCTCAGAACTAACCCTCAAATACAAAGACAGCTGTGTTTTGGTAGAATGTACTTGTTAGCCCTGGCTACACCTTCTCTTCCACCGCTACACCCAGTGCAGAGTTTACCATTTTTATGACAACCATTAAAAGTTACCATGGTAACCAGAAGTTACCATTCCATTTTATGCTCTGCTTTTTGTCAGGAATACCCTGATAGACTATCACCTGCTTAGATTATGCCAGTCAAGCTGCTTAAGCAATTACTCTGTTTGATTTCTGGCAAAATTAGCTGCGATAGCTCATTTTCATCTTCAGTTGAAAGTCTTTAGGACAACCTGGCTCACGTTGACTAAAATGAGTTAGAAGGCACTCACATCATGATGTGAAGGAGAAAGTTATTAACATCTGGGAACAGGATAGGGGTCATTACCTCTGCAAGCAACACAGCTGGAGAAGGAAGAAGGCGTGTGTTCTGGGTTCAGTTTTCTTCTAGCTGAGAAAATCTAACATTTCAAGAGATATTAGCATTGAACACTGGACTTTTTCACAACCTTATTTTCCAAAACATCTTGTAGCTATTACACCCAGTTCTTTCTTTTCCCTGCTCTTTCTATCTAATCAGCTATTAAAAGTAGGGGAAATTTCACAGCTTGGCCCCTTACAGAATAATGTTAATTTTTTTCTCATCTGTCTGCATCTCCATTTCTCAAGACTATCAAGTTCTTTCTGTATGATATTCTTACACCTACTACATTGAATTATTTTTCTGAATGTGATGTCATATGCAACTATCATTAGCACATCATTATGGTTTTATATAGACATTAACAAAAGCATCAAATACAATATGACCTAAATCAAGTCCTTAAGGAATTTCACCAGAATGGAAGGCCTGCAGTTTCCTCCAGCACAGTCCATCACAATCTCCCTTTTAGCTGTTGACCTACCCCTGTCACATTTTGTTTAGTAATCCTGTTGTCTCCAGGAGACATCTTTTAGAAATGACGCAGAGAATGTTTTTCTGATGTGCATGTGGGATCCTGTGATAAGCTCAGAAAGGCTGGACATCACAAACTGAGGTAGATCTATTACTCTGAAAAAGGCAGATTGTTGTAGAAGTTATTTTTTAGGGACTCTCCCAATATCCTCATTTATCATTAGATCCTATTCCTCCTGGCATTAATTGCAGGGCTTTCACAGAACTTCAATGGGAGAAGAATCAGAATCAGAGGCAACTTCTCCCACAAACTGAAACTCTACATAGGGACAGCTCTAGCACAATTCATTGGGCAAATACAGGAGACACTTACATAAGTGTCAAGTCCATAAAGATAAAAATTCAAAACAGGAACAACTTTTGAAGGAGTCATAGACCGCTTGAAATCTGAACAGGATAAGTAATTAGAAAAAATACATTATAAGCTGCAGGCTCTGATAAAGTTTGGAAGGTCTCTTTATTGTAATGTCTAATTTATTTGACTAATCCTAGAAATTTATGCTCAATGGTGACAGGCACAGAAATTCACGTATTATTTAATCCTTCTTTTTCTCTAATTGTAAATACAGTTCTTCATAGGGAATTGTGTTTTAGCAATGGCGTTCAGTGACTTTCAGGCAGCAGTATGAGAAAAAATATGCTCTTGGCCAGTTCTTATTGCAGTGATGGTTTCTATTCTCCAATAGCTTTAACAACCATGAACAAAATACCCTACAGAAAGACATGAAAGACCCATCACATGTTGGGTGGTATCAGCATTTTAAGGTTCCACTTTTGAAAAAGGATGACCCTTACGCTTGAGGGATGGCTCTTCACAGCCCTATGCAAAAAAAGGACTTAAGCACAGCTTTTCAGTGAAGGGTAACTGACACGGTCATTCTTGATGAGAAATGTTGAGAATTCACAGGTGTAAATTCACCTGAGACAGAAATATAGGCACAACAATAGTCTATTTATTGTGAAATCAGAAAGTAAGGTTGAGGTTTATACAGTAAGTACTCTGGGGATGGAAAACTATAAACTGAAAAAATAATGTGTCTCCATTATTCCAGAAAGCACCACTAGACTTTTGGGTTGGGTTATGTATATAAACTAGCTAGACTTGTCCTTATTAAGTAATTTTGCAAGTTATCTTGTCATTAGATACCTGAATAGATAGGACATTGATTATAATGCTTTCTTACATTCATACACTATTGTCAAATCTAACAAAGATAGTTTAAATTATGAACATAAATCCAAGCTTCAAGAAGCTAAGCCAATTTTTGTACTGCTATTTTGTTGGCACACAATCTAAATATTTTCATTGGGTTTGGCTCCTGCTTTTAAACTGGATGGTATTCAGGTTAACACTCAGTTAGGAGACATGTTTTCTTTAATAATGAAGAGGCCGACCGGCCACAGTTAGCACAACCAGAGGTTAGCACAAGAGCTATTGTTTCTGGCTGTGATATATTTTTCTCTTTGGCATAAGGATTTTCTTAGCGTAAAGTTAATTGCTAGCAATGGGTTCCCTCAGAAATGTTTTGCCAAGAAATTAACTGCATGTATCATTAATGAAGTCAGTGTTTCTGCATCACTGTTCATAGAAAATATTCACGTAAATAAGGCAATAAACCCAGGAGATTCTATCAAAGTAAATGTGCTTAAGTACTTTTCTCCAGAAAGAGAAAGCTATAAAAATATTGTTGCACCTCACAAGTTTTTCTGAATTTCGCTGTCTGTTTTCCCAGTAGCTTTACCTTGCTTCTCTCTATATCTTAATCTTTAGAAGTACATTTTTCATGATGAGTACCTGGCTCAGATTGAAATAAGATGGAAAGCTTCAAGAGAAATAGTTCAGTCTGTTCTGAGAATGAGATGAGGAAAAATTGGTTTTGCACATTAACTTTCTGGTCGTTAAGCTTATTTATTCTCTTTGAGAAACTAACAGAGCCATAAAATCAAGTGGTGTGGATCAGATATTCACCATTCACATGAAAAACAGCTCCTGGTTAACCAAATTATGAGGCTTTCACGAAGTCTTAGTTCATACAAACCATACAGAAACATGTTAAAACTTTGACAGCAAAGTTTAGCACATACTGATCATAACCCAGCTCCTGATGGTGGGGGATGTGTGTGGCCATGTTGTGCAGAACAGGACTTTCCCTGAAAATCCTGCAGTAGGCCACAAGGGCTGGATGAAGACATCTTTTCTTACTCTTACTCTCAGTAATTCCAGAGATCTCATTCCTGCCAGTTCTCTTAGTTTCAGTAGTCACCTTACCTGTTTTCAGGGTTAAATCAGTTGAATGCCACTTTGAAGAAGACAGATTTCCTCTCTAACACAAGGTAAATTACTTCAGTATTCACCAGCTAGTAATGACTTTTTTCCTGTAGTAGAATTACCCAGGAACAGCTACGGTGTTTAAAATACATATCTTAATCTGAATGTGTTCAAACTGATAATTCTGAGTTCTTATTTTTCAAAATCCTCAAGGATATGCAGAATTACTGCCTGCTCATGGGTGCACTTGACATTGGCTGGAACCACGATCAGAACAATCGAGCTATAATAAAGTCTAGACGCTTAAGTGAATGTTGTTCCTCACTCCTCTGTATCTCAGTTCTTTGCAAATGAAGCAGAGCTGATGTTGTGCCCTTCGCTTCAGGTTATGAAGATAAGTTCTTCATTAGCGTTTTGAAAAAAAACAGGTGCTGGTGCGAACAGCAAAGAAACAACAAGAAGCAAAGATGCAATTCTGGATGCAGAATTTGAGTGGGTCACGGCCCACTCACTGAGAAATTCGGATAGCAGTAGTATTTATTCACTGACTCTCTTCTTAAAGACTATTAAAATGTACAGGATAAAATCCGCACAAGCAGGTTCTTATTTTTTGAGTGGTTCATTCTGAAAATGTTAGCCACAGCACATTGAAAATCCTTTTCAGTCAACTTCCTTCGTGAAGAAAGCAAGAAGCTGACAGGAGGTGTATATTTGCATCTTGTCGCAGCGTGGTGCTGGCGTTCGGCCAGAGCGGGCACTGAGCGCCAGGCATTCAGAGGCACTCCTTAGGTCATATCTAGCCTGTGAGAGCAGGGAACTGAACTCAACCACCTCAAAAGCCTCCTTCATTCTTATGATTGCAATCTAGACATAAGCACCTTTATCCGCAGAGCAGTAAGAAACTCTTAACAGCAGCAAAACATTTGCATCTGATTTTGGATACAAGGAGCTTGAACTAATCAGTTTCTTCACATACGGAACAGCTACAAAAGATGGAGTTTTGCAGATCCCTTCACAAACTGAGTACATTCTTCTCTTGAACAGCTGCAGTGTAGCTTTATGATAAGCAATAAAATCAGACCCATGATGGCTGGTAAATTAGTTTGAGATATTTCTATTTGATAGTTTTCTTACACTGAAACTGCTGCCTAACAGTAGCTGGTGCTGCAAACCCATACACAATTATTTCAAGGATCATATTTTGCTTTGCCTCCATGGAAATACATAATAAAAATCTCACTTTACCATTCCAGTTTTCTTCATATGGCCTATAGGGAAGTAATTAAAACTAGCAGTTGCCAAGGAAGTATTGCAAACTTCTCTTAGAGAAATCTGTATAGCGCATTGTATACATCTGAACTAATAATTATTATGTTCTATTAGCTGCATGCTGGCAATAAGCTTGGTGCTTTGTTGTTTGTATTCTACTGTTGCTGAGCTTGAAATGAACACCAGACAACCGTAAGTTATCAGAAAGAATAACTGTTGTTCTTTGCATAGGAAATACCCCAGTGTTAATTTTACCACGAAAAGCAATAAATCTGCAATTGGAACAGGAAATCAGGTAAACCTCAGAAAGATCCTATTTCACTGTCTTGCCATTTCAGTACATAACTTTCTATCCATGTGATCAAAATAAAATGAAACAAGCAACAGTTTTTGCTAGCACTGGGATTTCTTGCCTTTTAAACAGAGTTCTGTCAGAATACACTATAAGAAGACACAGATTAAACTTTTGAGTTATTTTTATTCTCATCAGAAGGTATCCAAAGCATCACCGTTCATCACCAGAACAGGGTGTAAAATGTATTATCTTCTCTAGAAACACCCTGAGTAAAGTGAAGGGTAAATGAGACTATACTTTACAGACACCCATCTCCTTTCATTTGTTACAGTAAAAGTGCTGTCCAAAGTCCGAAATAAGGAACAGCACAAAGAGAATTCATGATTACAGAAAAACGGACTGCTAGAGAACTGGGACACTTCAGTAATATAATATAATAACTATTCATATAATCAATTTTGGGACAATTCAGAAATTTACTTGAATGTTGCAAATCCATCTTTTTTGTCTACTATGTGTATATATATTCACACACATACAGGCAATATACCGTTTGTATATTGCAATAGAGGTTACAATAAAAGCTACATAGACTCTTAAAAAATTGAAATAGCCCAGGGATTACTTATAACCTCTTGAATTTCCCCTCAATTTGAATTCTAAGATACAAACATAATCACTTGATTTTTCCCCTTTGATCTCATGAATCCTGCAGTCTTAACTACATGCTGACCCTGCTCCATGATAAAAGGCCATCTGTTCCAGGAGCCAGCCTGTAACCCGGTCATTTGGGCACTCTCCTAGAAGTTCATTCCTGCCCTGGAACAGCACTAGAACCCAAATCTCCTACTTACTAAGCAGACACCTCTAGACTGTTATGCTTTTGTACAGTGGCAAAAGCCACCACCCTTTTAGGTGAAACTTAAAACAGGCTGAGTGAGCCCTGAAATCTCAGAGCATCTCCAGTGGAGTTCTTGCAGGACCTACAAACAGAAAGGTTTTTTTCTGGCACCCACGTTTCAACACTGTGTACATGTATAGATTGAATTCAGATTTAATCTATATAAATTTAGTCACTTCAGGATTTATTTTTTCTTTTTGGCTAAAGTGTTGGCACTTAGAGTATCCCCCTCTCAAAGCAAATCAATTTGACTTCACTGGATAGTTTCTATCAACAAATTCCCATGAATTCTCCTATCTCCCCTTGCTCAGTACTTCAGGGTTTTAGGAGTTTTGTAAACTGTGCCACTGTACAGTTAACAGTTAGAGAGGTGTCTTGGTCACAGTTCCTGGCATGTGGAGTGGTTGGCTAAACCAGGCACTAGGGACAGAAGGGTATAAGGAAAATGCAGTCTCTGTGCCAGACTTAAATGCTTCCTTACAGCCCTGAGAAGTATGTGTCTGTGAAACCAGGATTCACAGCCCAACATTACCTTCATTACCTTCTGTGTTCACTTTTGGGCACTGCAGTATAAGAAGGACATTGAGGTGCTGGAGAGGGCCCAGAGAAGGGCCATGAAGCTGGTGAAGGGTCTTGAGAATAAGTCTTATGAGGCTGAGGGACCTGGGTTTGTTTAGTCTGAAGAAAAGGAGGCTGAGGGGAGACCTTATTGCTCTCTACAACTGAAAAGAGGTTGTAGAGAGGTGGACGTTGGTCTCTTCTCACAAGTTACAGCCAATAGGGCAAGAGGAAATGGCATCAAGTTGCACCAGGGAAAGTTTAGGTTAGACATTAGGAAAACTTCTACACTAAAAGGGTTATTAAAACTGGAACAGGCTGCCCAGGGAAGTGGTTGAATCGCTATCCTTGGATGTATTTAAAAGTCATCTAGATATGGTGCTCAGGGACATGGTTTAGAAGTGGGCCTGGAAAAGTTAGATAACAGTTGGACTTGATGATCTTAAATGTCTTTTCCAGCCATAACAATTCTATGATTCTATGATTCATGCTGTGCTGTCACCACCCTACCTGTGAGTACAGACATCTGAAGGCACTTGTCAGTCCTGTGAAGTCGTTTGATCCTAGTGATTGTACAGCCTTCCTGCTCAGGCTGGGGCTGTGTCTGATCGTCCATATGAAAATGCTAAGGGCTTCGAATCCCTCCTCCAGGGAAGCACCTGATAAGAAACTCTACCCCGACTTTTCCCTCTCTTCCCTACTACTGAGAATTCCCACATTAATTAATCATATTTTCAATACGCTTCATCATCAACACTCAAACAGTGATGAAGTAGGTGAATTGATTAAATGGCTTGAAACCAAGTGCCACTGATTTGAAAATGGTGCATGTTTGAATCAGTCCTTCACTGCAAAAAAACATAGTGCTAACAGCAACATGATCTGGTGCTTGAACAAGATCACCTAACAGCACTCTCATGAAAGATCAATTAACTAGGGATGTATCTCATGTCATCAGTGCAGACCACACTCCAGGAGTGTTCTCGGCATTACTCACTGGTGTCAGAAAGCAGGTTCTGAAGAGTTATAAAGTTTCTCTCCTCAGCTGTTGAGTCATAGGCTTCATCCCATGTTGCAGGCAAAATCCTGACCTCAGCTATTAGTGCTTCCTGCTATTGTCAGCTAGGCAATGGTTATCGGGGTACCTTGATATGATGTCTTCAATGCCAAAGAAATTCCAAGTAGCACCAAATGCAGTCATGTATCTCCTAGCAACAAAGGCTATCATAAACACATCAAACTAATTTTCCAGTGGTTTCCTATGGAAGAAGGATATGGATCATAGACTTCCTGTGAAACTTTGCAGCAGAGTTTGAGGACAGAACAGCGTACCCTGAAACTGATAAATCCACACAGTAGAACGCATCATTCAGCAGACACCCCAGTTCTGGCACTGCAGCAGTGTAACTGTATTCATACAGCAGAGCACATGGATGAAGCAGCCCTACCTTCCACATCAGGTCTCCCCCACTGATCTACCTTTATATTGCTTTCTGGGCAGAAGCAGCAACAGAGTGTGTAAATAAAGTCCACGCAGAAATACCAATACCTTTACAGTAGCGTACCTGCTTTAGTAACTTTTGCCAAAAAGAGTATGCACCAAATACCAGATTGTCAAATCTGGTCCCTCATGAAAATAAGCTTGGTGTCCATTCTACAAAATACATAATCAAGTTCAAGGTCTTGGCCCTACAACATTTTTTATGGCCTACGTCCAGGATAGTAGGAGAACAAAAATCTACAGCTCAGAAATGAAAACCATCAGTGACAGCTCTAGTCTTCAAGTATAACAGAACTTTCTACTGCAGCAGTAAAATTCACCCATGCAGGTGACATGCTTTTCTTAGGGGCTGATCCAAAAATGCTATCCCTAGTCTTCCTACCTTCTTCCTACACCCTCCAGAAAAATGTGCCACCACAAATCTCATCTACTGCTGCCCTCCGTGCAGGGTGTATTTCTTTCACCTTGCTCTCTCTAACAATCACAAGATGCATATTAAAAAAAAAAAAAAAAAAAGGAAGAAAGGCTAAAACTCTAAGAAAATAAGAGTCCTTACTTTCCACTGCTACACATGTGCTGTTCCCCTGGAAGAGGAGAGGACAACAAACTGTGTGTGGCAGTTGCATAGGCACAGTAATGAATACTTCTCTGGAAGGTGTTCAGGCACTTTGAGAATAAGACATAAGTTTATAAACCTACATAGGAAAAGACAGGACAGGACAGGACAGGATGAGACAGAACGGGACGGGATGGGATGGGACGGGATGGGATGGGACGGGATGTCAGGTCTTCAACTTACTCGCATTTTCTTTGTGCTGCCATCTCCATTCTAAAGCAACAGTATTCTTTTGAAGAAATACAACACAACCCTACATGTGCCAAGAATCATGTTTATCCACAATTCCATTATGCACTATTTTCAAGTAATTGACTCATTTCTTATGCAAAGGTGTTTTAAAATATGTGCCTTGTACCTGAAGACATTCTGTAGCTTAAATTTCCATGAAAGTTTGTAATAAACACAAGTAAGACAGCAAACAGTCTTCAGGCCACTGCCTGTTTGACATCTGTGACTCATACTGAAAAAATGATATTCAACCTGAAAGAACCAAAATGTTTCCCATAGGAATTTGGAATAGTACGTGTGTTTGTGTACCCTCACCTAAACAAACCTTGTTTGTTGAAATCTGTGAGAAGCTGTTTTGAAGACCTATTGATTTATCTGACATTTTCCATCACCCTTTTGGGGTTTTACTTTAAATCTTAGAACAATTTCCTTTTTATACTCTCAGAATTAATCATGTGCCCTTTGCTGTCTGAGCAGAACTGAGCCCACCTGAGCACAAGCCCTGAGCCCCCCATGCTTGGCATGGAGCTCTGGACTCCATACTGCTAATGTCTTCTTAATGTGCTTCTACTTGGGCACACTTTGGAGCACTGCTGGTTCTGCACATTTTCTATTTTGAAAGAGAATAATTGTGTTATCGCTTTAACTGAAATTGTAATATTTGTTTTTTATTTTATGTTCTCAGACATAATTTCTTAGTAAACCAACCCTCAAAAAAAGTTAGGAAGCAATGTGAAAAATTATTTGAAAAGGAAGATCTCATTAAATATCTCCTGAAGACTTTTGTTAACAATGAATTTTCTCTAGTATTTTTATATTGTTATGTATGCACACACATAGGCACACTTCTTTTTTAAACTGAAATTGATTTTAAGATGTTCCTTCAAGATATACACTACTCATATTCGTATGTCTTACCACTTTTCCTACACCACATTTAACCTAGAAAGGACACATTTTACCATAAAAAACACATCCAGGAAATTTTTATATATATACCTGTTCCTTTCAGCTATTTTCTTAACACCACACCAGCAAATACTTTCAAAAAGCTCATTTTCGTCATTGCATACTCAAAGCTGTCAGATAACTCTGTAGACCAGCATCCATGTATTCTTGCTGGATGAGATTCTCAGCCCCTATATTTAAAGAGTGACAGAATTTTTGCTCTGATCCCATCCAAGGAGATGAAAGAGAGGTGACAGTAGGTAGTAATAGCAAGAAAAATGCTTAGAGAGCAAAATAGATTAGATTAGATTAGATTAGATTAGATTAGATTAGATTAGATTAGATTAGATTAGATTAGATTAGATTAGATTAGATTCCATTACATTAGATGATAAAGCACTGAAGAAAGTGAGAAGTACCTAGTTGGGAGAGTGATGTAGGAAAGGAGGGAGGAAGAGGGAAAGGGAAGGAACGCTGTATAAGGGGAGTAAGGAGAGAGAAGAAACACAGGGACATAAATTAAATGGAGAAGAAATTCTTGAGCATTACAGAAAATTTTAGTCCAAAACCCCGTTATTAAAAAAAAAATATTTCTAAATTAGTCTTGCAGAAAATGCGGTAACTGAACAGGAATAGAGAAAAAGAGTTGGTCACAGGAGCTTTAGTGAAGAGTAGTGCTTGTGATTGGTTTTGGGTTTATTTTGAAATTGCAGTGAGCATGCTTTATAAAATATTGAAAACTATGAGTCCGTGCTGTTCTGACCACATGTATCACACACATGAAGTGTGAATGTTTTCCCACATTAGATGAGAAAGGAGCAGCACACCAGTCCAAGCACAACTTGACATTCCTTTAGGATAGTACCTATCACCTTCATTTTCCTCTTTGAAAAGCTGACAGTTATGCACTTCTGCCTAAAGAGCACCGTGGTCCAGTTCTTTCTCTGCCTGTGAACAGACCTGCCAGGCATCTGGGCATAAAAGAAAGAATTCACTGTCCTTTTTTAAGCCAGTCAGGTGCTGTTAACTCCAAATTGGCTGATAGTCTTATCTCTGGGTTCAGGATGAACCTATCTAAGTGTCAGAATCTTAAGCTGTTGAGAGAACAATCGATTGAATCTTTACAGTCAAAAGTCTTTAAATCACTCAAAATGCAAGAGAGGTTTAGGGACTTCTCAGGTAAAAACTAGAGTTCTGAATTGCTGTGAAAACACTTTTAAGTGCAATCTCAATTTCTGTTCAAAAATGTTGAGAACCAGAATGCCCCAAAAAGATTTACTGGGCATTTTCATCTCCTGTGTTGTTTTGGTGTTACACAATTATGGATACACCATGTAAATCATTAAGCATCTATCCACTGAATACTGACGTTGTTCATTAAACACATCATTTGTGTAATAGCACTTCATTAATTATAGAGCTCCTGAATAATTAAAATAATTGTCAAATAATATATTAATTGGATAATGGCAAAAATAGGCAAATAGTTTTAAGTAGTTCCTGTAATAATTTAGCATAACAATATTTTCTGGAATGAAACACTCTCAGAGAAATATTAACAGTTTACACATATGAAATTATTAGCTCTTTCAGATTAACTCTCTCTTGGGCATTTGTAGGGTGGTATTACACAATGAAAGACCAAACACAACAAAGCATTCCACTTTCAACTCACCATGTGCAGAATACTGATCTAGAGTCCTGTAACTAAAATCCTGTTAATATAAAGACCCAGTGTGTATGCATGGACATATATACATGATGTTTTCATAAATGATTCCTATGCATACTAAAAACCTATTGAAAACTACCTTGAAAATTTAATGTAGGACATTCTAAAATGTTAGAAAAAAAATTATTATCCGCAATAGTTAAACAGCTAATTCAAACATTGTAACTCACTCATAGTAGTGGGTTTAGACATTTTTCCTTTAATAAAAGTCACAAGTACCTGAAATAGTTAACTTGGAAATGTAGTTAGAGCAGCAGCCACGGTTCTTTTTAAACATAGACNCAAACTTCTAAAACTAAAAACATCCATTACAATTTTCATATTAAAAAAATCGTATTTATTCAAAGAAGTCAGTCATTGTAGTAGCCAAAGAAAGACCAGTTTTGTGTTATTTACACCTTTAAATGTTGTGAAGCATTTACTTTCAGAAGCAACTTCGCACCTTGAGAAAATCTCAGGAGAAAGTAAATGACCACATCTCAAATTACGCTCAAATGGTGCAGCATTTGGCCAGATTCACATGCAAGTCTAGATAGCTGCATTGAACTGGTGAGAGGTTACGGCACTTTACTCAGCTATCATCACAGTACAGAGGTTAATAATGGTTCACGTCCCCCTCTCTGTTCTTCCCAATGTACATTAGTACTGTTTATGTTACAATTCCTTCTATGTGGCCCCAACATACTAAATAACCACTTTTTGAGAGGTTGTCTACTAACTGCAGCTAAGGATTTTCCAGCAGTAGGAGCTGAGGTGAAGTGCTTTATGAAGCACTTCATAATTTATGTCTATATAGGTCAGATGTAAGCAGCCTTTCATGTTAACCAAACTCTCAATCTTACAAGTTTTCTTTTTTCCCCAAAGACCTACACAATATAGCTAATGACATTGAACTCAGTATATCTATCTCAAAAGGATTAAGGTGATAATCCTGCTTACAGAACCCTGAAGGCAATTTCCTTGGTGTTCTCTATGTCACAAATTCTATATCCTCTTTTTGCAACCCTGATCATACCAGATAAATATAATGGTCTGCTCTGAGAATATTTAGCTCTGTTTCTTCCCTGCTTCATTACACCACTGAAGTATGAATGTTACTTGATTTGGTTATGTATAGGATAAAACTTTTCATTTTAATAGTTCTGATAGTTAGGCCATTGTTTCCAGTGAAACATGGTACATGCCATCCTTATCACAGACGGATCTGGTGTCATTTTTTTTATTTTTGCAGTCAAAAGGAGATTGGAAATGGAAAGTACTAATAGGAAAAAGTGATACAAAAATGTTCATGGTCTTCAATATTGGGAAGAGCTTCAGAACCAGCAAGCGCAGGAGGAAACACCAGACCTGGTCAGGAGGGAAAAAGAAACTCAAATGTGATACTGGGTGGGGAGCAGAGACTGAGCAGGTGAAAAACTGAAACTAAGACAAGTATGGGGGGCATTTCTGGGAGACATCTCTTGTCAGGAGCCGGTAAATTGTGGGAAAATATTTCTAGGTAGGTGAAAACACTGCAACAGAGAAATTTTGCATGAGAGTGAGGCAGAACTCTATGAACACAGACAGCTCCTGTAAGAAAATAATGCTCCCAAGGAGATGAAAAAGCACTTTGTAAAAAGAAAACTTTCCCTAGAAGATCATTGCTTTATTTGTGCCATAAACAGAAGGGAAGGACCACAGAAGACCCAATTACAGCATGCCAGATGCCCCAGAATAGCTTCACATGTGAATGCTTTTACTCTTCTGGTAATAGCAGCTAGTGAAAATTTGTTACTTTAACCTCTCATGCAGTAGGAGGAGTCTGAAATGCTCCATAGACACAATTTAGGAGCAATGCAGGACAACCCTTCCTACCTTGCTTAGGTACCTGAGATGACCACAGACACAGGAGGCTTCAAGGAAAAGTCCTGCAAGGGATTCATCTCAGCAAAGACAGGAGCCAAAAGGCCTAACTAGAGTCCTTTGAGGTTCAAAAAGCACATGCCCATGGGTCTAGCTATGCTGATTTTCTGATGTGTATTCCTTCCCATACCCATCCTTCCTGGTCTATGAGTCTGATATTTAGGATTCCTTAGAGCCCTGCCAGGCATTCCCATGTGTAATCTCTTAAAACGTAACAGAATCACAGAATCACAGAAT
>VZSZ01010651.1:159339-252430 GCA_013398815.1 Ibidorhyncha struthersii | reverse complement strand
AAAAAAGACTGCTCCCATCCCCCTGGCATCCTCCCTTCAAGTATTTGAAAGCATTAACAAGATCCCCCCTCAATCTTCTTTTCTCCAGACTAAAGAGACCCAAATCCCTCAGCCTCTCCTCATATGAAAGATGTTCCAATCCCCTAATCATCTTTGTAGCCCTTTGCTGGACCCTCTCCAGCAGATCCCTGTCCTTCTTGAACTGGGGAGCCCAGAACTGGATGCAGTATTCCAGATGCGGCCTCACCAGGGCAGAGTAGAGGGGGAGGATGACCTCCCTCGACCTGCTGGCCACACTCCTTTTGATGCACCCCAGGATGCCATTGGCCCTCTTGGCCGCCAGGGCACATTGCTGGCTCATGGTCATCCTGTTGTTCACCAGGACTCCCAGGTCCCTTTCCACAGAGCCGTTCTCCAGGAGGTCGGCCCCCAACCTGTACTGATGCATGGGGTTATTCCTCCCCAGATGCAGGACCCTACATTTACCCTTGTTGAATTTCATTAAGTTCCTCTCTGCCCAACTCTCCAGCCTATCCAGGTCACGCTGTAAGGCAGCACAGCCTTCTGGCGTATCAGCCACTCCTCCCAGTTTAGTGTCATCAGCAAACTTGCTGATGGTACACTCTATCCCTTCGTCCAGATCATCGATGAATATATTGAAGAGGACTGGACCCAGTACTGACCCTTGAGGGACACCACTTGTTACTGACCTCCAACTAGACTCTGCACCACTAACCACAACCCTCTGAGCTCTATCTGCTAGCCAGTTAACCTATATGGCAATCTGAGATGCTGATGATCTTGCTTCCCAACTCTAATTGTAGCATGGATTTGTCCTTGAGGCGAACACGCTAAATACCTGATTGAGAGAATGGGCTATGTGTGTAAACTCACAAAGAAATCTTGCTGAATCCCCAAGCCAGCCACCTCCAACAATTTCAAACATACCCATCTATACTTTTGTACTTTCTAGTGGGCCAGCTTGGGCTTCCTAACCCTCAGTGTCCTGGCAGATGTGAGCTCCAATCGAGGACACTCAATGTCTTCCATTGAATGCAAATCAACCTGGGGGTATAATTCAGCGATATCAACTTCACTGTGGACACGGTAGATAACTCTTAGATGTTACAGTGCTCAGCATCACATATCCTGAGAGTCTTTGCCTCTATGTGTCATCTTGCACAAGGTGTTAAGAAGATGCACCAATTAATTTTTATGAGTAATTGAGATACTTCATTGAAGACCACTATGGAAATACTAATGAGGAAATTAATTATTCTACACGGATAACAAAATCAGATGCGTTCAGCAAAGATGACATGTGCTCACTCACTTACAAGCAGTGAGAATACCAAATATTGATTAGTTGCTCATTAAATCTGCACCATTCATTCTGACAGATGCTTCTCTGAACCGAATCAGTCCTGCTCCTGCCATTATTCATCCCATCATGCTGTAGGCTCTTAATTGAGGTGCCTCCACTTTCTACTTTTTCTGAGGTCAGTGGGATGAAACAGGCCACCCCAGGGACCATTCAACTCGTGCAGTGGCAGAATCAGATGTGAAAGTTACGTGCCTCCTGACAGGCTATCAGCAAAATGTTGAATAGCTACACTTGAGTTTTAGGTATTTCAGTTAGTGTCTAATTTAGGTAGGCTACATCAGGGCATATGTCACCATGTGATTAGGAACTATCATAAGACAAAGGGACATTAAGACACAGTTTAGATTATATTGACAATCTGAATTCAGCCATTTTCTAATTTTACGTGCTTCACTCTACCTCCCAGATAATGTTATTTTAATACTGGAAATTTTTTGACAGCATGTTAAGGCTTATGTTAACTTTTCTGAATGTTTTGTTTTGCTGTGGCCTTAGCAGGAAAATCAGAAAAAAATCAAGCTGAGCTACATACCTTTCAACCTAGTCACTGAGTCCAGCAGTCTTGCATGCCTTTTAACATTTGTGGTGCACCACAGTTCATTTCCGTGTCCCACCAGCTACGTATTCCCCTTTCCCTATATCAGTAAGTGTCCTTTCATTTTGTTAAGTGTCTGTGTTTCCCTTTCAAGCTCAATAAGAAACTTTCTTTTTTTGGAATGCCAGGCCAAAAATGTATTCATTTTTATTCTTGTTTGAATCTCCGGGTATTCTATCCTACTCAAGTAGTGTGTTGAATAGATCTCCAAACAGTTCTTAATTAGGGATAAATAGACAATAAAAGAAGAGATATTCACGTTCCATTCCTACACCCTTTTTAAAAATTGTCATTAACTTAAAACCAGCTTTTAGTCAGGTAGGTAGATAGAACTAAAATTTTGACACACCTTGTGGATTATTAATGCATACTGAACCAGGGAATGTAGAAGACTTTACCAAACTACTGCAGAAGCTGCTATTAGGAAGCTTCTGTTTGGACCCTCATTCTTCCAACTGGAAGATCAGGACTGTTGTTGTCTCGTTGTTGCCTAGGTAATCATGAAAAAAATTAGACCGTTCTGGAGAGTAGCTCAGACCACCTGAGGTCTGAACCACTCTTTGGAGGTACCTCTCTCCCCCTTTCTCTCCAGTAACTGTCTCAAAAGCTGTGGGTAGACACTGTCCTAAATTACTCACTTCAGTTGCCTGCCTGAAGTTTAGCATGAATGCACCAAAAGCAAGAGTCTGCAGTATTAATGAGTTTACTCTCATCTCATTGAAATTCCATAGTCTTTCTTGTTCTCAAATCAAAACCAGCAGAAAGCATAGTAGTGGGGCTTTTATCTCACTGCTTGACAGATCACAGAGAAAATGCCTGGAATTATATAGGAAATACTTTGACTTTATTGCATGAGATTTAATTGTCTGGATCTATCTAACCACTTACCTAAGCAAATCAGTTATCACACAAGAAAGAATAACATTCCTGAAGGCAATATGAAAGCTGTTCCTTGCTGCTAGTGGTGATGTCCAAGCAAATATAGTTTGCATAGTATTTAGTAGTGCCTTCTTTAAAAGAGGACAAGATTACCCAGAGTAACAGTAATGGTATTAAGAGAAAAAAAAAAATAGAAGTTTTGGAAAGAAAAGTTTTAGGGTTTCTTAGTACAACAAAGCATGTAGGAAACTGTTGAGAGGGCATGTTATTCCATGTCCACTTGCTTCCAGTTTCTTTGTACCTTTCACTGAAGCATTTGAACCAGCTTTTCTAAGTTAGAGGATGCTGGTCCACAAGGAAGCTGCTTGTGATCCAGAATGATAATTTAGAAATTTATTAACTCATCAATGTAATACTGATCATTAAGTATTCATATAAGGTTCAATTGAGTAAAGGCTTCAAGAAAAGGACATAATTAAGTAATTCTTCCTAAAACAAAACACAATACTCTAAGCAG
Source organism: Ibidorhyncha struthersii (assembly GCA_013398815.1). Taxonomy (NCBI): domain Eukaryota; kingdom Metazoa; phylum Chordata; class Aves; order Charadriiformes; family Charadriidae; genus Ibidorhyncha; species Ibidorhyncha struthersii. The sequence continues at coordinate 249,055 of VZSZ01010651.1, read as the reverse complement.
ATTCTGAGCAATAATAAAAATGAAACTCAACACTCAAAAGTTATGTTTTTACAGAAAATTCAGAGAGGCTGGACTTCAATATCTGTAAGAATCTCTCCTGTTTAAGGTAAATAAAGAGTTCACATTGCTAAAGAATGATGAAACTGAGCTCTGGGTATGGCAATGGTCATTGCTGATGGCATAAAGATCTTGGTATATTTATTTACTTTTCACAATCTTACTGAAATGCTCAGTCTCTCATTATAAACAAGTTCCATCGTTAATCTTTAAATTTCTTTTAAAACACAGAAGTCACAAGTTTCTGTGGTGGAACAGCAAGAATGGATATCAGCAAACATAAAAAAAAACTGTTGTACTGTAGATATATGTGATGTGCTGGCTCAGCGTCTCAGCTAAAATGTAAAGTGGTACTGTTCCTCTTTTTCATCTTTCCCTCATTGCTCAGTTTCTCACCCTGCTTTGTAAATTAAAGTGATACAAAAATAATCATTCACAAATCTTTCTTGTCAATGACAAATAGACTGAGAAAACGCTCCTTTTTTCTTGTTTGTACATCATAATATACATACAAAGCAAGTGGAGATCTTTATACTGGAAGTAACCTAAGAAATGACTGATTTCTCTTTGGGATTTTTCTCCTTGACTTGAAGAAATATCTTCATGAATTTAAATGCAGAGTTTTATAATTGACTTTTGTTGTTGTGAACTATTTTTTAAATTGTTGTCATCAAACTACAGCTCCTTTTACTCTGCCCACCTTCCACAAAGCACAGCGATTTCACAAAGCATTTATTAGCAATTTCACAGTCATGTCTTTTTCCCCTTATGCTCACCGTAACAGCCCAGTGGAGTGCTAAGCACAGTAAAGAAATGACTCTGATTCAGAAAGAAAAGCTGAGAAGCTTCCTAAAGTAGTAGAAAAAGATGGCAAAAGGAGGAAGCAAAGCATGCATCTATTAATCTTTTTTTAAAGGCGAGGGGAATGTCTTAGTTTTGTCTCCTTTATAATGGCGGGGAGGGGGGAGAAGTTTTGGTTTAGTTAAGAAGTTCCATGTTGAAACACAGCGTGCTGGAGGAGAAAGACCTTTAGGAACTGGCTCACAGTTATGTTTTATGAAACAAATACAGGGACTAGGTTCTGTTTCTGGGAGATGGAGGTCACCGCTCAACAAGCTTGGAAATGCGTGACCTCTGAAAGCTTTGCAGATGACAGGAATTCAAAAGTCTTTTAAAGAAAAGTAATGTGACTCATCAAACTTGAAAGATTTATTTTGCCAATTTACCTATAAGCACAGGCATTGGGTAAACAAAATTCTCAGTGTCATTCCCAGTTGTAATTTATCACTAGAATTTCTCCTGCATCTTAGAAACTTCTCCTGCATCATTCTCAGTAGCATTCATGCAGACCACAGGGTTTGAGTTTCACACACTCCTAGGCAGTGTTTTCCAGTAGAAGTGATTCTGGGTGCTTATCCTACCAAATAAAATTTTGCAGAGAGCACATCTTAAAAGAAGAATTGTAAAACAAATACTTTCTTTGTAAAATTTTCATTTGAACCAACTACTAATTTTCTTAATGTGTTAAAGCCAGGAGTACTTTGTAGAACAACAGTGGAAGTAAGTAACCATGGCCTCATTTTTAGTTATTAATTACTACTTAGTGGAAAAAAAGACCCTCCAATTCAGTGTCTACTTGTTTCTGAAAGTTTTTAAATTGGCTGCTGTCTCATTTTCTATCTGGATAAAATATGTGTATATGCAGTATTTAATATGTATTATATGTCATAGAAAAACATTAATATAGGATTATAAGTCAGGAAATAGTCTCTTTGGCATGTGTATCATGAAGTGATCCTTAAATATATATTCACAGGCTTTTTCAAGTGGTGTTTAACACCATTATTACTATGCTTGTTGGATCTTGTGTGACAGAAAAGCAGAATCCACACAAGTCACATGAAAGAGAAACAATGACTGTGACCAAATCTCCTGCAGAGTGTGTGTCTAACAGAGTTTCTTCACAATGTGCTTCTGAAATGTGCATGCATTAAAAATAGACATGTTAGAATGTGCTGAGCTCCACTCCTTATCAATGCTCAGAAGCCCACGCAGTCCCCACGCCAGCACCTGCAACAATTTTACAAGATCCTGATACTAAACCTAAATTATTAAATCATCAAAACTACCTTTTTCTTCTTTGTTTTATTTGCTTCATATCAACAGCAACTTCCCCTTGGCAATTTTTATTTGCCGCAAAGGCACTTCGAGCTGTACCCACTGACATCAAAGTACCTCAGTGAATCATCTCTGGTTCCCACCAGAGATCAAAACCTTAACCTGTCGAAGCTCTTCCAGTCCCTGAACAGGAGCAAATTCTGAAGCTGTCAAGAGCTTAGAAGAGGAATCATGACAATTGCTCATACTTTTTTATCATGAACAGTGTGCTGCTCAAGTGTCTCTGCTGACCACTGCAGTAATAGACAGGTGTAGAAAGAGCCGTAAGCAGTACCCTAAAATAAATATCTATGATAGGTGTGACAAATCTTCTTCTAGAGTTGATGACTGCAGGGGTTACTGATGGGTCTTAGGTGACCAGTTTGGATTAGACATCCAAGGTTTAAATGTTTGATGTTTGATATCATAAATCCAGGCTGTTGCTTGTTTCCAGGAAACTTCCGGTCTCCAGATTTTGTAATAATGCTTACTAATCCAGTTGTCCTCTTCTTTTGATATATACAACTATTTATCAGGTATATTTTATATATGTATTATTAATTATAAATATATACTTTACTATTTATTAGGTATATATAGATCATTTATGTACACAGAAGAAATCTGTTCTCATCCTGTTCTGTTCTTATACTGTTCATCTTTATTTATTAATCAAGGCAAATAGGCTATTAACTATGGATACAGTGATGTTCGTATAAATAGCAAAAATGGTTCTCTGAACAGATAAAGTATTGTGTGTACTAGCATTATGTAAAAATATAGTTTAACCTCACTACATCTTCCAAAGTCTGAGACAACCATTTCCATTGCCTATTAACCAGGAATTTTCTTCATCTGTTATAATCATTCTTGGTTCATTAGTTATTATAGATCTCCATGTGCATATATAAAGATAATTACATCTGTATGAAGAAAGATAATTTTTAATCACTCAGTTTGTAGACTGGAAGATAATATACAGTTACAATAACTTTTACTAAGAAGAAAAGCTATGCTTTCTGTAGTACCTAAACCTTTTTGTGTAACCCAGTGTCATGTTTTCAGTTGGAATAGAGTTAAGTTTAGCAGCTGGTATAGTGCTGTCTTCTGGGATAAGAAATACTTTTGATAGCACACTGGCATTTTTAGCTGTTGCTAAACAGTCAAGGTCTTTTCTGGTCCTCACTCTGCCCCACCAGTGAGTAAGCTGGGAGTGCATGAGGAGTTGGGAGGGGACACAGCTGGGACATCTGACCCCAACTGACCAAAAGGATATTCCATACCATATGACATCATACCCCTTCATATGTCATCATATGACATTTACCCCTTTGCTGAGTAAAAAACTGGCTGGATGGCCGTGCCCAGAGAGCGGTGGTGAATGGAGTTAAATCCAGCTGGCATCCGGTCACAAGTGGTGTTCCCCAGGGCTCAGTGCTGAGGCCGGTTCTCTTTAACATCTTTATCAACGACCTGGACGAGGGGATCGAGTGAGTTCACAGATGACACTAAGCTAGGTGGGACTGTTGATCTGCTTGAGGGTAGGATGGGTCTACAGAGGGATCTGGNCTGTTCTGGGCCCCTCACTACAAGACAGACATTGAGGTGCTGGAGCGTGTCCAGAGAAGGGCAATGAAGCTGGTGAGGGGTCTGGAGGACAAGTCCTATGAGGAACGACTGAAGGAACGGGGGCTGTTTAGCCTGGAGAAGAGGAGGCTGAGAGCAGACCTTATCACTCTCTACAAGTACCTGAAAGGACGTTGTAGAGAGATGGGGACTGACCTCTTCTCCCTAGTGACAAACGATAGGACAAGAGGAAATGGGTTCAAGTTAAGCCAGGAGAGTTTTAGATTGGGTATTAGGAAATTTTTTTTCACTGAAAGGGTTATCCAGCATTTGAATAGGCTGCCCAGGGAGGTGGTGGATTCGCCACCCCTGGGGGTCATTAAAAAAAAGGGTAGATGTGTTTCTTGGGGACATGGTTTAGAAGTGGTTTTTGTCTGGTTAGGTTATTGGTCGGACTTGATGATCTTAAAAATCCCTTCCAACCTCAACAATTCTATGATTCTATGGTCAGCATACAAAGCTGGGGAAAGAAGAAGGAACAGGGGGACATTCAGAGTGACGACGTTTGTCTTCCCAAGTAACCGTTACGCAGGATGGAGCCCTGCTTTCCTAGAGAAGGCTGAACACCTGCCTGCCAATGGGAAGTGGCGAATGAAATCCTTGTTTTGCTTTGTTCGCATGCTTTTGCTTTTGCTTCATGTTAAAATATCTTTACCTCAATCCACAAGTTTTCTTACTTTTACTTTTCTGATTCTCTCTCCAGTCCCAACCGCGGGGAGTAAGCGAGCAGCTACGTGGTCCTATCTGCCCACAACACTCAGCTAAGGCTAGTTCATGACAAAAAGCATTCCCTCCTAACAATAGATTGGATCTTGTTGCAGAATGCCTGTACTGCAGCAATTCATCTGCAGGGTTCACAAGGCAGCAATTGCCTGCTGGAGGCAACTGTCCCTTTGTTAATGTGATGGGGCTAATGAAGACAATGGTAACCTTTACATTTTTTCATTTTTCCTGTGATGCACATAACCTCCTGACACACATTAGAAAATACCTTGAATATGGCAAAAGCTATCATTATCTGACAGGGGAATGTTTTATGGGTCACCACTGAAACTAACTGATGGCAAATTGTCAGTAGTTTCTCTAAAGCTCCTTTATGTAATTCTTTAGTATTGTGCTATAAACCACTTTTACCACGTGTCTCCTCAACCCATCTATGCTCCTAATATAACAATACCATTCACTGTGTATGACATCCCCCTAAATGATTAATTTTAACAACTTAAAGCACTCCATGTCAGTCATGTGTCCCAAATTAAAGTTAAAAGAAACATGGACATAACTCAGGTTATGAGATCACATTATATCAAGAATGATAAAATATCCATATTGTTTTGCTCTTATTCTGCCCGTCTTTCAGTCTTAGGAACGTTGTCTTTTGAAGCTTGTCCCTTTAGCATTCATTCACCGAATCACCGGCTGGATATGTTAGAAGATCTGGCTCACTGCTTCCTCTCCAGATACAGAACATATCACCTCTGGGATATGTAGAGATTCTATTAGTGCAAAGCCTCAGGCCTGACAATATCTTGCTGCAATGATTGTCTCTTGTGAGTGAATAGTTACCCACACAGATTTAATTAACAGCAGCAGTAGAGTATTCACTGTTATAGAACTCTGTGGTAAATTACTAATCAGAACTCCAGGCACACTGGAGGGAATAGAAAGCCGAGGAAATGATGAGATCAGTTTTAAACAATATGGAACAGGCATGAGCAACGTGAGCATCGTTTATATGCAATAAATGCAATGATGGCCTGGGAGTGAAATGCCCAGCAGACTATTACTTAAACCTTCTCCAACAGTTTCACCAGTTAAATATTTGGGGGAGATGGAGAGGGGGGGAGGAGAAATCACGGTTGTTTACATTAGTGGTTATTTTCACCTTAAATAGGGAAAATAATTTTATTTTGTTATGGTCTTAGCTATCAGTGTCTAGCCTTTGCTGAGCTAAAATGTTGCAAACTGCATGTAAATAATATGTAAGCAGGGCAGAGAAGCAAGCAGCAGCGTTCTGGAGTAGAGATTAATTAAAACTTCTTAAATCACAGACTTGGAATGGGAGTCTCAGTCCTTTTATAGAGCTGCTGCTTTGGCATTTCTGAAATGGGCCCACCTGCCTAGTGCAATCAAGGTCACTGAAACACTCAGAAAGTGTATTTTCACTTGCAGAGTGCCATTGGGACTATATCGTACAGTTAAACTCTGAGGATGTTGTACCATAGGCAGAGCTCCAGTGGGAGACAACATATTCAGGAACTCATAAAAGTTTCTGTGCAATTCCATCTGCCATGAGCAAACACAAGTCAAATAAAACACAAGTTTGCACCTTTTCTGCCTCTAATGCTTACTCAAAATCATTCCGCTGTTGTGAAAAAAAAAAAAAAAAATTCTCCCTGGAGAAAAAAAGTTAAAGTTTTGGCTCTGTGATGGCTTTTATGTGAAGTGAAGGAAAGGTCTCTTCCAACACATTCTCAGACCACAAATTTCTGGGAGAAGATCACAAACACAGGGAGAATCATGGGAACTCTGAATACCATGGAAGACAGAAGTACGAGTGGAAAGTGCTCGCTCTCCCTCTCTCTCTCTCTCTCTCAAATCATACTTAAAAGATTAATTGTTTCAGCTTTAAAATACTTCAGGTCAGTTCTCTACAAATGATTCTTCAAACATATACCAAAAAAGCCCTGTTAGAAATCTGGAAAAATTTTATGCTGCAGGCTTTCAGTATCTATGAAACATTGATTAGAGAAGAAAGAAATTCACAGCCCACATGTTGTACTCTGAAAGCTAAATTGATCCTTTGCCACTTCTAACTTCATGTTATATATTCACAATGGGTAAACATATTACCTGTGTGTTCCTGCCAGAGCAACAAATTTTAAATTAGTAAAGCAGCATAAAGTTTAAGCTTTCAGTATTAAATTTCAGCATGAGTGCATCGTCAATATGAAAAGGACCCAGTTTCTCTTGTCTCTGAATACAAGCACAGATTTACAAATTGTCATGTTTTTGCAATGTAGTGAGTCAGTCTAACCCACAGCAGGTACAAGTGCTCTCATTGCTAATGCCTGGTAGAATGTATTAGTATAGCCAAACAGGGTGAGCTAAACTTTTCTTCTGTAACTCAAGTGGACAGAGTTAGAAGACTGAATGGTCTCTCGCTTCAGATCAGTCTCTGATTTCAGATCATTATCTGACTAATCCTGAGTAATTTCATCACTTGCAATTATGTGAGTTTAATCAAAGAACTATTACTTCTGTCTGTCTGTCAGACTTTAGGAAGAATATACAGAACTGGCTCTACTCAGAAAGCATTATTCACAGACAGAAACCTTTGTCATCTCTTCAGCTGATGTCAGACAGCAGAAATCCATTAAACCAATGGAATATTTATAAAAAGGGAGTTTAGGACCATTATTTTTAAAGGTAGTTCAAATTTAGAAGAAGCTGAGGGACACTAGGCTTTTAGAAATTGCAAATTACCAGCAAGTCTATGCCGTGGCTGCTTCAAGCTATCCTTAGATATGCTCAAAATAATAAGCATATTTAAATGGAAGACCAAAGAGCAACTTTGGGGAAGATGAAGAAATGTCATAGAGGAAATAAAAAGCTTGCATGGACAGTTAAACAGCTAGACTTTTATATGATTTACTCCATACACCATCTAAATAATGCTACAACAGCAAGGTATGCAGGTAGAATTGAGCAGCTTGCAGGTCATTGAACATTGCAAATTCTCCCATTGCCATTTCAGCTCAAAGTGCTGAAAAACTTGTGCTGAGCCACTGCAAGAATTCCCAGTGCTTGTTGATACTGAAAATATTTCTCTTGTTTGTGGTGGTTTAATAAACCACTGACAGCGCATTAAACTAAAACAAAATATAGGATGCTTTATTCAGGACATCTGAAAATATTTTTTTTTAAAAGTAATTGCTGCATCATTTGCTTAGAACTCTTTATTTATGAATGATCATTTTGCTGCTTCTGCATCTGCATTAGACAATTTAAAAAGAGGTGAAATAAACAGCATAGAAGGAAAGCCTGTAGACATTATAGAGTTCAGGGAAGTCACACAAAGAAAACAAGAAAATATTACAGGAGTACCACACACAGGCAGATGAAAACAGAGCTGTGGAAACAGCGATACTCGTTATGCACTTGGCTGGTTGTGCACCACCTCCCTTGTTTTGGAAATGGATGCAATATATTTGTTTCACTAGGGAGTTTTCTGCTGGTGGATACACACAATTAAAATGTTTCTAAAAGGATCTAGATTTTTTTTTTCAGTTACACAGTAAGGGTGGAAAAACCTGTTAGATGTGTTTTTGAACATTTGTGCTTTATCTCTGAACCAAGTTTCACATTTTGCTGTCAGCTGTATTCTTGCTCTTGTCTCCCACAGCTCTGCTGGGGTCCCATCGTCAACCCAACCTTTCCTTTATGGCTTCCATCTCTCATACAACTTGTTAATAATTTCTTACTTTCTCTTTACACTAACCAACTCTTTCAGATTTCTGACCCACTTAGCTTTTTTTTTTTTTTTTTTTTTTTTTTTTTTTTTTGAACCAGAAGAGTAGGAAAACTCCATGTGGATTCCTCAGAAATTAGAATTTTATCTCCTCATCCAATCCAAGCAGAAGTACCACAGCATGTGCCATACTTATATGCAGCAGTAATATTTACTGCTAAGAACAGTCGCATTGACTTTTTGTTGAAACTAAAGGACCATTAACATAAGTAAAGATTGCAAGGTTAGAACCTCATTTGGATCAGAATCTTCAGTTTTAATAAAACCTCCATATGCATCAAATACTCCACTTCTGCAGAAAAAAAAATAATGCAAAACTGTTCTTTATTACTGCATATAAATAACACAGGACGTCCATGACATATCTTCTTTTCACTTTATTTTTGCAGATTCAAAGAAAGGGATAAGGCTTAAATCAAATAAATTACTCTGATTTCTTTCATTCTTTCCTGCTTAATGATATTCCACATTTAGGTGACTCACCATAACCTTTGGTTTAGAATTAGTTAACCTTCATTTCTTCTTTGTTCATTAGGAATCAGTAGTTGTTCACCAAAGAATCAAGAAAAGAGCCCCTATAATATATTTTGTGTGGTTCACACGTCAGATAGGCCTTACAGGGACTAATGATTTTAAAGTTAAATTAGGAGGGGGGTTGGGTGGACTCCCCCAAGACTTTTGTGTGAATGCTGCAGCATAGTACAAAGATGAAAGCATTCAAATTTAAAATGAAGCACAGCAGGTAGAGAGATTCAGCATGAATTTCAAATAGATATTCGTTGTGCTAGCATGCTAATTAAAGCTTTTTTTTTTTTTTTAAGTGTATTTGGATTATTATAGGACCCAGTTTAACCTGAATATATCCAGTGAGTTAGGAAGAAAGATCATATAAGAAATGGCTATCGTTGTCTGAGAGTTTTCATGACAGCACACTGAATCCAGCTGAAATTTAGCTTGAAAAGTAGCCTGAGGGTGGTATTGCTGGGTTGGAGGAGCTCAGGAACATCAGAGATGATGCATTTCTATCTAACAATCTGAGTTATGGACGTTCACTGACATCACTAAAAAATGCTCATATAAGTTCTTCTGATACAAAATGAGCACAGAGAGAATTAATCCAGCAGTGTCAGACTGTGGCTTGATATAGAACTACAGAAGAAAAGGCATGAGAGAACACAAACTGAATCCAGGTCAGTCTCTAACAGGCTGAGAAACAACCTGCTCTTGGATACTTCTACAGAAGATGTTTGTGCAGCAAAAGTTAAAATTAAACTGAAATAAAAGGTAGAAGTCACAAGTACAATCTCTTACCTTACTCAGCAGAAGGGAAGGTAACATGACAGTTAGCCAATTATAATTGTTAGGTTGTGTGATAAAAGCTTGTCTATACCCCCACAAGGGAGCACAGAGGGACCTGGGGGAGCCCAAATAATGTCTTGCCCTGGCTTCTGCCAAGACCATCACAGGAGCCATCAACCCATCAAAGACCCACCTCCACAAACCCAGACATAAGGACAATGATAGGTGGGAGCCTAAATTAAGGTCTCAGAGGAAGTGACACACTGTCCAGGCCCTTCCCACGACAGCCTCAGCCCCATTGTCCAGGCATGAAACTCATCACCATGAGTCAACATCAGAGCATCTTTTGGACTGAAGGGGGCCACCGCCTAGGGGCATGAGACATGTTATGGGGTACAGGGGAAGAACACTTGAGGATTGCACAAAACTTACTGTGGTATGTTTAGGGGAGGAACTACAAGTGGGAAAAGGGAGGGATCAAGGTGGTTTGGGGAGGAAAAGGTGTGGGAAAATAAAGGGGAAGAAGGTGCAGCTGTGTGTAAATAGTTTGCTGGTTGGTAGACCCATTTAGCTGTGCCCTGCACCCAATCAGTACAGTCTGTCTGGTCTTCTTGATAAATTCCTTTCTACTCTTTTCCTGGATGAGGGACTCTGATGTGTATGTGTGTGTCTGGGGGTGTGAGTGCAGCCAGCACACAGATGGAATGGTCTGTGTGTCTGGTGCCACCATCTGCAGAGACCCCAGTGAGTGGATGTTAATGCCAGCAACTGGAGTGGGATCTTGGGTCACAGGAACCCATGGGTCCATGGTGCCAGCCACTGGAGTAAGTGTGGGTACACAAATGAGTATGTGAGCAACAGCAAAGATCAAGCCAGGTGAGCCGGGGAGTTGGTGAGGTGGTCTGGGAGCTGGGGAGTGAGTGAGTCTCTAAAAATGACTCCACGGGGCATTGGGTGGGGTGGGAGTGGCTACTGGTGACCAGGGGAGTCCCAGACAGCTCTGTGTCTGTGTGTGTGAGGGCATTTGTGCCAGCAGCTGTATTACAGCTGTGGCTTCAGGGGTTTGTACGTCAAGCTGCCAGCAACTGGGCAGGCTGGGCTTCAGGGGCATCTATGGGGCAAACTGAGTGTATGAGCCCGGCTGTGGGGGTATCCACATTACATATATATGTATTCCCACTAGCAGATCTCCATCTCAGTTAGCCAGAGAGAGAAGCAGGATGAGGCCATTGCTGCCTGTGCTGTCTGTGTTCATGTGAGTGCTCTGTGTGTCTCTCTCTGTGTTGATTTGCGCAGCCCATTGTATGTATACACGTATATATTGGTGCAGACGCATTTGTGGATGTGCCTAGTGTGCCTAGGGAATATGTGCTCAGCCTTGCTACCAGCTGGACCTGGGGGCACGGAGCTGTGGCAACTTTGCCTCTCTTGAGCTGCCAGTTTTGCCCCTATTCCCCTAACAACGTATTGAGCAAATATTTATTTCTCTTTTACCTAGGGAAGGGAGTGCAGGTCTGGAAATGACTAAATATCACTTGAAAAAATACAAGAAAGAAGAATGGCAGTAAAGAACAAAAAAATACATCTTATCTATTTATAAAACATAGTAACATTGACATGGCTTTCTAGAAATTCTATATTGATGGGTTTTATAACAGACTTTTGTGCTGCGATAATCCCTTGCCTCTCCTCTGGCTGGCTGGGTCATAGTGGTGTGATAACTATAATCTCCTTTCATTTCAGGTGGTTTTAACTGCTTGAAGAAGTTCTGCTAGAGAATTTCCTGCCCAGCTTCTGGTGATGTTTTTTACCAGGTTGTCCACAAAAAGCTCCTCCTCTTTTCTCATCATTTTTTCCCTGCAATATTATGTTTGCTAGGCCTTTTGCTTTAGTCACATTGTCAAACCTTTCCAACTTCTCTCTTTGCACTGCTGCTAGTAGAGGCTCATGGGATCCAATTACTGCAGATCCTGCTACTCTCTAATAGAGCTGTTAGTTCTGTACGGTGCATATGGTATCCATTGAATTCTGCAGAGACATCTGAATTCAAAGGCTTGAATTCTTCATTCTGTTGCTGCTGTTTGAGTCTCACCCATTTCACACTGGTCATGCTCTCGAGAACACAATATTTCTAAGAAGCTTCCTTTTTTCTTGTCTTGGATCTACTAAGGTTGTTCTTGTCTTTCCAGGTTGTATTTTGGACTGTGAGCACTGCTAGCATGAGGGCAATTCTTTGGATTTCTATTTCAGGCTTCCCGTCTTTCATGGTAGTAGTACTGAGATACTTGAATAAGTCCCCTCATTCAACTTCCTTGCTTTTGATGTCTATTCCTTGTTCAGTGTCAGTAATCCTCATTGTCATTACATGTTCTTTTTTTTGTGCTGATCTCCATACCATATATCATTGCAGTGCTACCCAGCTTTGTCATTGTATTTGCACATCCTGATCCCATTCCTCCTATCAAATCTACATCATCTTCAAAGGATAGATTACCTGTATTACTACCTCTAACTGACAGCACTTCTTCAAAGTTTTCAGAGTCCTTTGACATAACATGTTCAAGGAAACAATTGAAGGGATGTGGCAATAGGAGACATCACTTTCTTACACCAGCTGTTATATGGAACTACTTACTCAGTGTGTTGCCTTCAAGGACTTTACTCCCTGCACTGTAATAAAGAATTTCAAGGGTTGTCACTATTCTTTTGCTAATGTTGAGTGTCTTCATCACAGCCCATGGTATTCCTTGCCATACGTGATCAAATGCTTTATTGAAGCCTGTGAAGTTGCAGTGTAGTTCCATTTCACATTTTTAGTATTTTCTGTTCAGTTTCTCGAGTTGAATGTGTGATCTATTGTACTTGGTGTCATTCTAAAACCTTCTTCCTCCTCAGGTAACGTCTTTGGCAGATCAGGTAGACATATGATCATACTGTCAAGGTCCCTTTTCAGCAAGTAATACCCTGGCAGTAGGCACGTGGGAAGCTTGTGAATTGTAATGGCGGTATTTTATATTATATAAAAATAATAATGGTGGTAACTCCCTTGCTTTTTTTTGTAAATGTTTAGCTTTTCCTGTTGGGGATTTTCCAAAGCTGTAATTTCCTGCTCCTCATTTGATGACTCTAAGGTTGAACAAATCCTCTGACTTTTTTTCAGTTGCTAATGTGTTGGTGTTAAGTCAACATTTACTTCATAGTTATACAAATCCTCGCAGCAGTCCCAGAGCCTGCCTGTAATTGCTTCTGCTTCTTTTTTTGAAGACATTCATTTTTGTCTTGAAACATAAACACACTTTCTCAGTGTCAAGTTGATGGTAAAATTTTTATTCTTCCTGCTCCCTGTATTCTGTTGCCTGTGTATCTGTATGATTTTAACTTTTGTATGATTGGTACTGGACTGTTCTATCACTATCCTGAGAAGGTTGCTTGTGGTTCTCATTTTCCAAGTTTCCTAACCAGCCATCTTACTGCTGTTAAATTTGTCACACTACATGAGTTGTTCACATTCAATTTCCAGGTTGGCTGCTTAATCTTTTTTGTAGAATCTGATGTATTGATTTTTTTCTCCAAGAGCATGCTTGGCTTTCTCACCTTGGCCAAGAAGCATGAGAAATGATGGGCCCTGTCTATGGGGCTGATAACGACAGCAATTACCATGACATCCTAACAGGTGGTTTATCCTGGCTCTCTCTTGCTCTTCAGGAGTAGATGCAATAACCCTATTGTCGTAAATAGGCGACAAAACAAGTCTTCAGATTACCATTTTTCATCCAGTGGTACTAGTCCTTTTGTTAGCAATGGAAAATAAGGGGGAGTTGAGATCAAAAGTAGCATGCTGCCCTTGCAGAGGTATTTGCCCTAAAACTTTCCTGGAAAGCAGACCTTTTAAAGAACTCAAGTTCTGTACCTCTCCACATGAATTATTAGAGACCTTCAACAAGTAAAAACATTTAGTTGTTTCTTCCTATTTCAAGGGGCTGTTTGAATTATCAAGAACTTTCCTCTTGATATAAGAAAGAAATTTTTTATAGCAAGAACGGTCATTCACTGGAACAACGTCCCCAAGGACGAGTTAGAGTCCCCAACACTGGAGGTTTTCAAGGTGCAATTGTACAGAGTGCTAGATAATATCATTTAGGTTGGACTAGATGAGTTTTTCACATCCCTTTCAACCTAGGCTGTTCTATGATTCTATAATTCTAATACAAATAAAACCGTGGAAAGAACAAATATTTTTGTTGCAGAGCAGTTAGTTACTGCAGAATTTTGATGCTTTAATTTTATTTAGAAAGAAATACCATTTCCCAAATTAAGTGAGCCATGATGTGAGAATTCAACAAGCCTATGTACCTTTAGGATTATGAATATTAACTTGATGACCTTCAGGTTAAATTAAGTTTTTATAGGATCCAAATAAGAGGTATTGCCCCTGCAGCCTTTCAGCAACAAGGTTCCATAATTCATTTTCTTACCTTGTTCAGGGATTGCAAGTTACCTTATACACCTCCAGCTGCCTTCCGTGTCTCTGAATAAGAGGCAAATGATCAAGAAAGAGGAAAGGTTAATGTGGAGCAGCATAGCAGCATGCCAGATGTCTTACATGATCAGTAAGTTTTTCAGTGTTCTTTTTTTTAAATATAAATGTATTGTGGTTTCTACTAATTTTGTTGTAAGTATTTTAAAGGAGATGGAAAACTTTGATCCTATGAAATGTTTTTAATTAATTTTTACTGTCATAGTTAAATGAAAGAAGTTTTCTTCTAAGTGTTTTCTTATTTACATAAATCACAAATAGCTTAGAGATTAATACACTTTTAAGAACAGGTAAGAATTCTGGACCCATTCTTACATCTGTAAGAATAGCTACAAAACAGTTTTGTCTTTTTCCAGGTTTAAATTTAAATAATTAATTTTTTAAACTCCCAAGTGTGTAAGGTTATTTAAGCTATAACGTAATAGAACTTTTTATTCCCTTTGAATGTGAAGGTGGCTTTTTAAACCTATTATGATATCGTAGCTGCACAGAAAAGAAAATTGGCAACACTTCAATAAAAAAATCTCCTTTGGTAAGTAAATTGTACTATAGCTATAACACTGCATAGAAACCAGCCTTATATCCAGAAACATTCTAATCAGATTTTTATTGGTTAAAAGTTAGAATAAAACCAGTAGTTTTGTTAAGTGGTAATGTTTGGTTTCCTCGCTAGAACTGGATTTGGTTGGAAATGCAATGCAATAAAATACAATAATAAAATAACTATGGTGATACAACAGTAACTGCTGAAAAAATATTTGTTGCAAATAAGGTTAGACAGAATGAATTATGCATGATCAATGTGGAAAGAAAATAGCATGTACAGTAAAAATAAAATTTAAAAGGCACAAATCAAAGAGTATTTTTGGGGCCTCAAATCCACCAAATTTGAACACCATGTACCCTCTTATTGTCAAGATCTGAATAGGTAAACATCTTCTGGTTTTAGCAATAAAGTGTTTAACTATGTTTAAGTACATCTATGACTTTTTGCAATAATTTTAGTACAACCAGTCAGGAAAAACTAACAAAGGTAACCAGAGCTAATTGGGCTCTGTATAATCTTAATTTGATCTGACAGTTGAGAAACATGAATCCTGGTGAGTAATGTAAAATTAAATCCTAGGCTCTTGCTACTAATGGAGTGTAATATTATAGATATATTTGTTCATGTCTTTTATTATTCGCTCTAATCATATCCAAGACTAAGGCCATTGACACAGTAATTAGTAATACAAGTTCCTGTTATTTTGCATGGCCCATGCAAAATGATTACATGTATTTGAGAAAAAGTGTGCAAGGACAAAGTGAGATGTATAATTGGTTAGTGTGAGGTGGGCAGAATGGCTGTCTCCAAAGATGTTTCCAACCAAGCTTCACTCAGAATGTTCTTTCACTCTAAGTAAAATAAACAGGTCTGAACTTATTGGAATTTTCTATTTGTTGTCCAGTAAAACCTTATAGCTTCTGGGCTTTTATACAACTAAGATTTATAGCATCTATTCTCACTGTGCAGAGTCCCAAGATAATGTTAATAGATGGCTAGTTTTGCCAATAAATCCCTCAGGGAGCAGACAGAAATATCTGTTTCAGATGAGTTGTTCAGAACTAAATCCACATCCCAAACGGAACGTGGTACTTAGGCTTAAGAGACTTAGCTTTAAAAATGTAAAGTTATTTCTCTCCCAATTCCTAATAAAGGCAAACTATGGTAAAATCAAAACCCATGGCTCCTGATAACTCATAGATGTGCTAAACAAGGGCAGGGGGCTCATTTTCTTGAAAGGAATATAATTTGTGAAAAAAATACGTTCCTCAGGGACTTTGATACTTCAACCCAAGAGGCTGGAAGGTCATAAGTGAAAGAGAAGACAGGTTTTCAGGACCACTAGGCAGAATGTCAGGAGTGCTTGATTGCCTGGGACCATGGAAACCCACCTAAATAACACTGGAAAAAGTAAAATGGTGCAGGACAAGAAGAGAAGAGATAAAAAGGGAAACATAGAGAGGGAGGACAATGAAGTCTTTACTTGGACCTTCTTTAGAGCCTAAAGAGAAGGTGGAAAGAAGCTGACACAGACTGCCATGCCTGTTTCAAACTCTGTAGGAATGAAAAACGTTCCTGGTTTTAGGATATGCATGTGTCTTGCAGGCTACACTACTGTCTGTACATCTTACAAATTTGTTTTCGTTGACACAGCATGGCATTGCTGACCTATATTCAGCTTGCTAACTGCTATAACGCCAATCCTTTTTCTGAAGGATTTCTTCCTCATTCTTTAATTGGGCAGCAGATCATTCCTCTTTGAAAGTTCTCTTTTCCCTAATAAATGTCATTCTTTTCTGACTGTAACTTCATTTTTTCAAGACTATTTTGAATTTTGGTGCAAAACCTCTTGCATACTTGCAATGCTATTAGTGATCCATAGTTCCTTCATTCTTTTTTTCTTCTCTTATATATTTGCTGTTTCTGTTCTTCCTGCCTTTAATCCTCTGCATAAGTTTTCCAATAAAACAACTAACATGCCCAGGATTACCTCAAATAATTATTTAACTATTGTAAACTGTAGTCCTTTGGATCTTGCTGATCTGAAAGGACCTAATTAAATGCTTAGCTCTTAAACTCACCTTACCCATTGCATTCCTGCAATGGTTACAAAATCTATTAGAAAATATGTTTTACAACTCTTTATAGATCTGGACAAGTCTCTGAAACAGGGTTTTGTAAGCAGTTGTTTAAATAAAGAAGATTTATTTGAATGGACTCTGACTGTTGATGTTTGCTCACATGTATAGTTAGTAAGTCAATACTGGTAGCTTTTAATTGAAAACCAATTTTGACATCACAGTTGCAAATACTGATATTGCAAACGTTAAGTCTAAGAGATCAGCTGATCTAGATGGATAGCAAAAACAATAAACTACATCTTTGGTAAACTCCTTTTGGCACACCATCAGAGCAAGCAAAAGGCAGCTCTTAAATGACCCTTTTTTTTCCCAGTTTTTCAGTTCCTCACACGAAGAAAGGAAAGCTGCCCAGAGGCTAGGTGTGTGTAGCCAAATAAAGAGTAATTGCAGCACAGCTACTCGTATCTAGACCACTGCCTGTATAGCTAGCAGAGGTCATTTTAGCACACATTGTCTATCAGGATAACACACTTCCTCATGGCATGTCCAGCAACCAAAAAAATTTTGTCATTGGTCATGTCATATCTTACCAAAACCTGACTAATTATCCACACTGTTATCAAAACTTTGATTGAAATTTCACTATGATTATGCTAACATCTGGAAACTACACTACTAGCAGGGCTTCAGGATGATAGCTTCTGGTCCAGCTGGGCCCTTCTGCCATTTCTACTTATTCCCTTCCAGGGCAACAGACACTTTTTCTGAATATACCCGTGCATTACTTTTGCTATGATCAAGAAAAATTTTTGGCCTAGAGTGTCCAAACCAAACTAGGCTGATTTGAATTCCTTTAAGTGCAAAGTACAGATTCAGAGGGTTAAGGCAAATGATCCATTTCAAGTGACAGAAAGAAACTGAGAATATTCTTTGAATTTGTAAAGAAAAATGAGAGCACTGCAAGTCAGAGCAGGAAGCTAAAAACTCTCTTTAAATTCTCCCTGTGGAAGAGTCTATCCTTTCTCCACTGAGTATATAAGAAGCCTAGAAGTTTAGCCTGCTGTCTCAGGCACTTAAGTTAGTTGCCTAAAGTTAAGTGGTGTGGAGGCTGTTCTTCCCCCATTCCCACAACATTTATAATTAATCGACTGAAAATCAGTTCATGAGCAATTCACAGTAGGAAGAGATCAATTCACAGGGGAAGGTATCTGCAATCAGTAATCTAGGCTGCTCTAGCTAAATTTGTAGAATAAATTCTACACAATGAATTATTCTACTTGCTTTTCAACTAGTCGAACCTCCTTTAAGCTTTGATGTCATTTGCAGGTATCAATACTTCTAGTTAGCTGAACAACTTTCCATAGTTTCTGCTAAACTCTTAAGTCCACATAGTTTGAACCATTCCGTCATCTCTACTAACAACATTTGTCTATTCAAAAAGATAGCAAAACTGCTGCTATTTCTGTACTATTTTATGTTAGCTCCAGTCCACCAGTGTGACGTGAACACTCCAAATGTAATACCACCTACACATTTAGAAAAAAACAAATACTGCACTGTAATAAAAAGTGACTAGAAGCAGAATATCTTGGGATAAAACCAGGGAGTATTCTATTGCATTATATTTCTACAATCTTAGAAGCCTGAGTGTTCCTGCAGCAGTCATCATTAATCCTAAAACAATGTTGTGCAAAATCTGTAAATATTATATAATCTTGTGAAATTTTAGTAAAAATTCAGCTACCTGCCGTGGTTTCTTGCTTATACTATCTATGGAAAATCATTAAGAAATATAATGAGTCAGCTCAAGCATTGGAAGCAACTCTTTCTGGTGCTTCTTTTATGACTTTGTGTCTGAAAATAATGCAGCAATGTCAGGATTGGCCTCAATGATTCCTCTTTTTTTTGGGGGGGGGGATTTTCAGAAATGTCAATGTTGAGTAATCTTTTGCAAAATTTTATCTTTACCTCATTGGGACATTTAAAGGAAGTCTTGATACATAATAGGTTCACGTAATATCCCAACTGCAGTCATTCTACTAATAAATTATTCAGATGTCCAACTCAGATGACATTTTATTCCAACTATCTTAATTATTTCTCACAAGCAGAGTGAAAAACTTTCAAACATATGCTTTATTTCTCTCAGAAAATTAAGGGATCTCTTTGGTTCATGGTCTGAGAATATGAGCCCCAATTTACTGAAAAGAAGAGAAACAACTACATTAACTTTGGCAGGCTTTGGGTCACGCCTACAGCAATTTAAAATGAACACGTTATAGAAACCATTCAAAAAGGTTACTGAACTCCTCTCTGACCCTTAAGGCCTGTCTTTACTGCAGCTTAAGAACTTCTAAAACGGGAAACTTTCAAAGCAATCCATAGGAAATACACACAAAAGCCCCTTTATTTATGATCAAACTGTATGTGATTATTTTTCATGCATAACGCCTAAAATTCATCCCAAAGTGTCTTGATTGTATTGCATCTTCAAAGTGCATAGAAGCAGGATTGAACTCACAAAGCTATCTGAAACTTAGGCTTTTGTAATAAAAATGTAAAAGTCCCTCCTGGGTTACATACTATACAGCAGAAAACTTAGGAAATAATCAAAGACTTTAGTACTTATCTTCATAATATTTATCCAACAGTGTAGTTGCACTCAAATTTTTTCCAGAAAACACTATTCGGCTACTAGATACCAAAAGAGCTTCTGAAGAATTTAACACATTTAGTAGAAAAAAAAAAGTCCTTAATCCATTTGAAACAGATTCCTAGTGACGAAATAAAGAAGAAAAGCCTTGTAATTTTCAGGGTATGATAGAAAAGAATTGTAATTTAGTTTGTCTAATTACCATGCTTCCAATTTATGTGAAAGCCAGGGTTTCCGTGTGAATAATACGTGTAGCGTGTGCTTTTAAGTACGCTTTCTCTGCAATTCTTACTTTGTTTGAATGACTGTAAAGGTCAGGTCCTACATATCATTCATACGCTGCTAAGAACAGAAATATTTCTAAAGTGTTAAAAGCTGCATCTGTTTACACCACAGAGTCTTAAGGTATGATAATTTTGTAGACTGCAATTAATGCTTGTGAAAGTCATTTTGCTTTACTTTTCTTATCTTTTTTCTCTGGCACTGGTTTGGATAAAAACCATAGATGTCGGCAGGACTTAGGTGTAACAGTGATCAATTTTCTAGTTCATGCTAAGAAAATAGGTCTCTTTCACCAACAGTGGCAAACCAGAGTTGGAAGAAATTTTCAGGGAACAGGATTCTTCTCAGCCTGCTGTAAAGGGATGTTAAAATTCATATGATCTTGAAGACTGAGGTTTCTTCAGAATTCTAAACCATTCGGGTTTGGTTACAGTTCAAAATTCGGTAACTTTACATCAAAATATTACAAATCTACATGTCCTTTTGGAGAGTGTAAAAGAATTAAAACCTATTTTGTTAAATATCTTACTATGAGCCCAAATGGAGAAACCCCATTCTTCAACCTCTGGTTTCTGTTTTTAAATTCTTTACTGAAAATTATAGTTGTCAGATTCAGTCACCAAGAGGAATGTTCATAGAAAAAGGTATTAAAAGTATGTTAGAGGGAGCAGAGTATTTTGCCTTTTCATTGGTTAGATCTGTTGGATTACAGCAGCTTCATGCTCTGAAAGAACAGGGCAGTTAAACGCATTATAGAAACAGAGTACACACTTCACCTTGTCTCTAATGATTTACTTTTACTACGTTCTCTCCAGATGTTCTGTTGAGAATTGCATCTGACAGATACAGAAAAACACTCAACAGCACGTGTTTGCTAGGATGCCTCTGCTGGTAAATAGGAGACAAATACGCATATATGGATGTTTTTGATTGAAAACAGAAGAGGAATACGTAATATTTTCTAAAAACATAATTTCATTGGTTACCCTGATATTACCATGAACTTCAGCTAAAAAGCAGTGAAATTACTGGAAAAAAAATACTTAATTATTTTCTGTTTAATTCAATCTTTTGTTCCTTTTTTGGGGGTGTCATATAGCTTGTAAAGACATAAAAGTCAGCCTGTAACATGGAGTTGGTTTACCAATGAGACCAGCATATGACAGAAAACACTGAGTTTGTGTAAAGCAGCTTGAACCCACCTATGATTTTCTTTCAAGGCAAATTAAGAAGGGCAAATGCTGCTACTCAGGCAACAAGTAACAGTGAACCTTTAAAGTAACTTCACCAAAAAGTGAAGATAATGATGGAGATGGAAAATCCTGTGAGAAGAGCATTCTCTCTGAGCAAGTGACTGATAGAACCCGGGTTTCTGAGAAATTCTCCCAATGGAGCTTATGGAGAAGAAATGAAGACTGGACATGGACTTGGGAAACAGAACAAAGTTCAGAGAGGGACATCAAGATAAATGGAAGATAGAAGGCAGCATAAAAAACTGGTGGCCTGCAGTTAACAAACAACAGAAGCTGAATGGCAGATCAATAAACCAAAAATGAATGACTATGATAACATGGCAGGAGGATTAACTAGCTAGCTTTGGAACAGCTATGCTGCACTGGGCAGCAATGAGGAGAAACATGCTGAAAGAGAAGTTAGGATGACAGAATAGAGAAGCCGCTTAGTCCCATAAGAGAAGAGATAATGGAGATAGCTATGAGAAATTGCTGAAGTATAAACAAAGACATTACACAGAAGAGAAGGCAGGGTAGCCAACAGACAGCAGAAATAATTTAGAATAGAACTTTAAGTTGAGAGGCAGCTTTTTGTGACTGGGGAGTCCTTGGTAAGGACTAACAAACCTGTCACTACAACAGATCCAAAGGGAAGTCAGCATGGAGTCTGCCAGGAGCAAGCATGCATACTGTGAAGCTGGGGATGAAAAGGATTTTCAAAGAAACTGGGGGAGAAATATACAGGCATTTATTATTTTTCATGTCAGGACACGCCCCACATTTCAAAAGGAGCAGATCAAGGGAATTACTCCAAGCTGAAGTAGTTAATGAGAGACACTACCACCTCAGGTGAATTCCAGCAGAATTGTTCCAACTGCTGAAGAAGGACTCTAGGACTGCCTTTCAGAGGTAGATTATAACAAACTCATCAGATATTTTAAAAAATATATAACTTCTTGCACTAAGTGCAAGAAAGGTATTTTATAATATATAAGTGTCCTGGTTTGAAGTATATGCTGTGATGTGTAGTATACACTATAAATGTGTATTGTGGTAAGATAAGATATTGGTGCCACATGGTATTCTGTCGGACGGAACTAGAATAAGAACAGCAAAATATATAAAGACAGACTCAAAAGGAACTTTCAAAAATCTGTAAAAGAAGGTGGAGTTCCAAGTAGACACTGAATTCAACACCCTTTTAATATTTTCACTAATAATCTTGGAAAGAAAAATGCAAAGGAATTTCACTTGCTGATACAAAACTGGCAGCACTGTGAGCATGGAAAGATCACATTCTTGTAATGGAAGGACTCCATGACATTAAGGAATGGAATAATAGAAATATGGATGAAATTTAACTGCGGAAAGTAAAGGTCGTTCATGCAGGGACTAATAATAAGAATTTCTTCTATAATCCAGGAGCTTCTCAGTTGGAAACAATAAAGAAGGAAAAGCAGCTGGCTCTATTAATCAGTCACAGAATGTCTATGAGCCACCAATATCATGCAACCATGAAAAAGCCAATGTGATTCCAGATTATATAGCAGAAGGTTACAGTCCATACCTCAAAGAGACATGGTGTCGTTCCTATAGTCTTACTAGTAATACACCAGCAAGCAGTAGATTAAAGAGCAGATACAGCCATTTTCTAAATTAAATAACAAATAGACTCATATTCTGAAAAATTATTAAGTGCTGGCAGTTTAGCAAAAGCACTATAGAATTGCTCATCACTATTACTATGCACTAAAACGAGATGTCAAAGTCAGGGGCTGGTCCCCATTATTTTGGTGTAATGCAATTGCACAAAATAATACAGGTTCAGCCCCAAGACAACTTACAATTACAGGTTTAATCATGCAAATACTTATGTCTATTAATTATTGCATATTGAAATACTTTTCTCTTAATATTTCATATTCCAGATTATTTGTTTAATAACTATCCATTTAGTAATCAGCAAAGGACATTTAAAATAGGAATGTGAGTTGACAATGGTATACTCAAATCAGTATTCCGAGTGAAATATATAATGATGGAAATGGCCTAAAAAGAAGGTAGAGCAAATATAATGCTGCTACTCACACATTTATTATTCTGTTTATTCAACTTGTTAATCTTCACTTATGGAGTACAATCATTAACAGATATCTTGGATTTCCAACCATTGCCGATTACATGTAGTTGGTAGTCACTCAACATGAACACACAAGACCATGTTGTGTGACAGAATAGCTCACTCTTATAGATGAACTACTAATGAGGTAACAAAGTTAATTGCCAAGAGGCTGTATAGCATAATTTGCAAGGCAGGCAGCTGGCACAGGAAGCACATGGTTGAAAGTAGGCATTGAGAGGAGGCACAATTTTTCCAAGGACAATAGCAGTTTTCTGAGCAGTGAAGTGTGGAGACCCCGATCTCCTCGCAGTTATGTTGCAGTCAAGAACTCAAATTGGTTCCCTGAGGATTTTCCTTTGCAGAATAAGATTTATTATATATTCTTCTTTCACCCAGACTGACCTGGTTTTAGTTTATAATTTTTAAAAGAATATTCCTTGCAGCTTTACCCTGTTGCAGAACCTTTCTCTAACAAGAAAGCAGCAAAAGAAGAAAGCAATCAGTAGGAAATCAGTATGAATTATCTATTTCATTTAAAATCTATCTTTCAGAAGGCTTAAATATAAATTGTATTAATTTTTATCATAAGAAAACTGCAGAAGAGGTGGATGGAAAATTTATTGAAATAGGATAAAAGAAGATATATTTTTTCTCTAGGTGCACTCAAATACAGAGATGAAACAAGAAATGAACAACAAATTATTTGTACGCTTTATTTGCATTATCTTGTCACAAGGAAAATGCTTTCTCCTTAAGTTAGGCTGTCATAATTTAATTGGTTTGCACAACCAGGTCTCAAGCTACAAACTTTAGACTTCCAGGAATGCAAATTTCTATGAGTGTTCAGACAGCACGTGTACACTGTTAAATGTTTCTTTATTATTTAAAGTCAATACAGGTACAGCTGGCTTTTGGACACAGAATAAAATAATATTCAGTGATCCAATAAGCCAACAAATAAAGTTGGTTTGGGGTTTGGGGTTTTTATTTCCTCTTGACACATTTGAGAGACTATACTAGTCAATCACTTAAATTAGGGGGATTAAATTTTGCACAGGCAGCCCCATAGTTATCTGCAAAATTGCATGAGTTACTAATCAGTGCAGAAATTATTCTTCTTAATATCTGCTCGCAAACAAACTAAGGATTTATTGGTTACATCTAACCTGAGAGGTGAATAAAAGGTTTTAGAGCAAGCCAAAACATGCCAGTACCTGCAATTCTTTTACTTTGTAATGGTGGCTGTGCTCCTTGCATTATTATGTTCAGATTGAAGAGACACACATTATTCTGAAGACAAATGATCTTTCTCTGCCTACTTAGGGTCCATGCTACCATGCATACAGACTACATATGATGAGAAGATGGGCTTGCGACAGGGTGCTGACTTGGCTCTGACTTAATGACCCACTTATTAATGGAGATAAACCCCTACTTTCTAGTGAGAGGCAACAGCTCCTACTCAAAGTGGACACTGTATTCAGCATCAGAAAGCTGCTGAAAATGTTGGTAACGGAGGTTTATCAGTTGTGAGCACCCTAATGGAGGTGAGAAAAAAGAGGTCACTCTGTGTTGGTATTGTCTGGCTCTTACGGAATCGTTTGCTGCTATCCTAGCCTGACAGAAGCCTTTTTGGAAATATAAACGAAAATGAAAATGAAAATGAAAATGAAAATGAAAATGAAAATGACAATAAAAATAAAAAATGAAAATAAAAATAAAAATATAGTTTTGGAGGATATGTTTCTTTCTTTTGTTCTGGAATGGAGGAGTTAGCCTGGGATGAAACCTGCCCAAAAAAAGTGTAATCTCCAAGAAAAATACTGCTAGACTCCAATACCCCTCTTGTGAGTATGGATTAATTATTATTTAATACTCATTAAGTATGATTTCCCAAAGATTTAGAACACAACTTTGTTTTTAAGGGGATGACAAAAGTTTTGCTCCTGACATGACCTCAGTCCTCTTTTCCTTACTTTCACTTGACTGTTGAAAATTTCAAGCCTCTTTTCCAGAGTGAAGAAACTAGATCTTTATAATAAAAGTTCGCAAGAACTCACAGGTAAGTAAACTATAATATTTTTTTCATAATTTCAATATGATGTAATTTTAATACAAAAACTCCTAAAATATCTTGTGTGAGATAAGAATTTGATGAAAAATTACACTCAAGTGGTTTAAGTTTGGTAAAATTGCAATGGAAGTATGAGAATTTGGTGTTCTAAAGTTTCAAAATTTCAAACCCAGATGAAAGTATCTCACAATTGCCTATAAGCAATTGTGTGATAATTATAATAATAATGTGTGAACAATATAACCAAGAAGTGTAGAAGTATTGCACCACAATATTGTATTTAATAGTCTCTTAAATTAGTACAAGATAGCAAAGGTGTGAAGAGCCAGTGTAGCCGTTGTAGTTATTGTTTAGTGACTGTCAAACTGAGAAATGAAGGATGTCAACATGTACTATATGCAGTATACAAACATAAAGAATCCATCGAAAGCCAGATTTTAACCTACAACTCCTATGAGTTTATAATCAGTTACTTACATGGAAGAATAATGTGGTCTAGAAGTGACATCTTCTCCTTACACTATTTATCTTAATCCATAAATTTTTAGGAAACAGGTACCTTTTTAGCAATGCACGAGGGTGGTAAATATATGAAAATATGTACAAAGTACTTCTAAGACTCTTCCATAAATGTCTTTCACATTGATACACTTATGTGGCTTACCTTCTTTGCTTACAGGAGCAGAAAGAATATAAAATTAAAAATATTTGACATAATTATGTGAAAATTGATACAATACAAATTAAAATAACAAATACTTGTCGTGAAAATATATTACAGGTGATTTACCTCTATTCTGCTATAGATTTTACATTCATGATACATACAGAGTAGGACAAGTATTTGACAACTGTGTGACCAACTTAGTAAATTCTTAGCAGCTCCTGAAGTCAGGTATTTTCCTGGAGCAAAATGCATAGAGAAAGCAATTCTTGAAGTAAGCAAGCATAACACAAAGAGAAATAGTTTGTACATACAAAAATGGACACCTATTGCCATTGGAGGTATTGATAACATGTCATATGAAAAGTGTGAACAAGTGAAAATGGCTAGAGATGACTCAGATGCTTAAACTTGCCTTCTCATAACCAGTTGATATATTGTCAGAAAATATACACTGAAAGCTCAATTTTGGAAGAGTAACAGTAACATCCAGTGGCCATTTAAGGTAGACCAAAACACTGTCTATATTCCCTCAGAATCTCTGAAAAGGAACATGTATTTCACTACTCATAGTACGGAAGAAAAAACATCAAGCTAATTCAGGTAAACCAATTTCTAATTATGTCTGGTCAATATCTTTTTTATGTGTTTTTCATGATTTTACATCACTGAAATTGTATTTTAATTTAAATTACTACTAAAACATATATTTTAAAATAACCTAGTTTTACAATTAACTTCCCAATCAGTGGAAAAGTTGTCTTCAGCTAGATTTTGCTGTATTGGCCCAGATGTCTGCCTGCTCATGCAGAGAGGAGCCAGACAGTATTGTAACAGAGACTCAGAGTAGAGTGTTGATAGAGGGTCGGCTGAATCTTCTCTGAATACCTTGCAGCACAAAATATGTGTATATATATTTCAACGAAAATTATTTCTTGTATGCTTTGAGGTATCTGTAAAGTACAGATGAAAGCAACATGGGCTAAAACAACCCTTGCCTTCTAGACGTTTGACTGTTATCAATGTCGCACATGTGCATTTTCCCACATTGAATAAAAAGTGAACATACAATCCTCTTCCTGTAGTCTGTTGATATGTACGTGCAATTTTTCAAGGGTGCTCCCCAGAAATTTGTGATGTGCTTTGAGAAGAAAGTAAAAGCAAGACAGAACAGGAGAAAAATATGATGAAAGTCTTATTTTAAGTCATGCAAAGTAATACTTAAGAAACATCAGCTGATAAGTTGATGAACATGTCCATTTGCTCTAAACAGGAGACAGCTACACAGCCATGCAGCCTGGAACGGACACATTCCCTGCACTTATTCCTCTCTATTCCCAGACGGTATTGGAGAGGCTGCTGGTGAACCCACATTCACTTTCAGTAGGTGCCCTTCAGTGGGGAAGAAGAACATGACCCTTGCCTCAACTCTTCGTCTCATCTTGCCATAAAACATTAGCCTAAATCTCAAAAACATGTTTCTTAACAAACAATAACATACTCAAGAAGTTTTTCTGCTCAGGGCACAGCTCTGCCAAACCTTCACTTACAGACACAAGGCTAATCGTTTCACCAAGGAGGTCAAGAAAAGAAAGAAATGTCTTATTAAAGGAAGCAGAAACTCAGACTCTACAGCTACCTTTCTATGCCTCTTTGTGTAGAGTAGCTCTACTCATAGCCTTTGAACTTACACTGAAGGCGTCTCCATGCTGGGTCAGATCACAACTCTCTGCCGTAGTGTGTCAGCACTGACGGTGGTCACTGCTTCGGATTCTTCAGAAGAAAAAAACACCTTAGAGGTAAAGTCTTCAGATTCAGAACAAACATCCTGTGGTGAATCTGAATAGCCATAAGATAGCTCTAATTGCAATACCTCTGACATAAAAATAATTAAATCTAAATAACTGTAGGAAAGACTTTTCTCTGCACACAGAAGTTTGTCTTTTTACTTCATGGAAACTATTGGTCAATCGTGTTAAACGTCACTGGAAGAATTTCCTGCATTACATGTTGAAAGTTCATGGCAACTGATGAAAAAATGATGACAGATCTGAAAGTTTGGTAGCAGCTGTGTTTCAGAATTTAGGCAACACCAAAAACATATGGACAAGAAGTTCTCTTCTGTAATAAGAATTATGCAGAACCAATTTCACTTGTTAAACTATTAACTTCACAGATACAGTCCTCAGAAAGACACAAAGTCAAATTATTAAACAATTGGTCTGTAAGGACCTCAAGGATACTATATCAATACAAAATCAATTATTATTTGCCAAGGGCCACAAGAGCACAGAGGAATGAACACAAGATGGAACACAGAAACATGGGAAAAACTAGCTATAAGAAAAATGTATTCTACCATGAGAATAGTCAAACCCTATAAAGGGGCTCTGAAAGGCTGTGGAATCTTAGGCATATGCAAGTCTTGACTGGAAAGGGCCCTGAGCAGCCTTATCTTATTGGAGCAGGAGACCGGATTAAATGACCTTTGGAGATCCCTTCCAATCTATGTGATTCTATGGTTCAATGATTTAATTTTCTTCTTTGATGTGTAACCTGATTTTTTTACTGGAAGGGGAAAGCTATAGAGGTGCATAGAGGAGCTTCAGTAAGGCTCTGTTATGTCACTACCCATCTAGGAAGTTACAGTTTTGATTAAATTAGTGAAAGATAGAATTGGTAGAAATATTGAATTAAAAGATAGACATCCAAGAGTAGTAATTGGAGGAGAAGAACATGCGACGTCAAGGCAGTTAAGAGGCTGTCACCAGTCAGGTAGTTTTCAGTACTTTCTGTAAGACTGCTAATCAGGGAGGTATTCTGAATCTCCATTATCAGTGCTACATAACAGAGCTAAATACAAGAACTCTGTGGGTCTCAAATGTTCTTACTTATAGAGCAATCATGGAGCAAGCCTCTGTTGGCTCTTGCCAGCTTAACTGTTTTCAATATGTGAGGAATTTTTTAAAACATGCAGTATAAAAGTATAAAAAGTGCATATCCAAGTGCCAATTGAGTAGACAATGTATGTGTCCACTGAGAGATACAACACATCCTCTTTCTTGTGTCTGCTTCCAAATCTGTTACACGAGCGTTGCTTTTAAAGTAGCAATGTCCAAACTACATTGTCAAAAGGATTTTTCAGGATCTTCTTATATAAGGTCTTGCATTGTCGCTGTAATATTGCTGCTATAATATTGCCCAGTTGTTTTCTTCACAAATAACCTGATAAATTCCTAATAGTGACATTCAGCACACAATAATAATGTGATATCCAGTCACTTTAATATTTCAAGGATTGAACACAGGGGTTCGACTACATCTTGCTCAAGGAGCCTCCTGTGATAAATGCTGTTTTATCTGTATAAAGTCACGCTTAGGTGGTTTGAGGTGTATGGCAGAGAACAACTGGTACCTCAGCACATGTTGTGGGGAGGCTCTGACGCTGCAGGTGTGGCAGAGGGGTGTCAGGGCCAGGCTGGAGCCTGCAGCACCTCCTGAGGCTGAGAGACTGTGCTGCGGACAGGCAGGGCTCACTGCAGGCACCAGCACTTTCCTAGGGATGAGGAGGCTCCAAGTTTGACACCACTGGGAAGATCAGGAGGCTGGCAAGAACATGGCTGGAAAGGGGAGAGTTGTAAAAACAAAAAAAAAATATTATTATTTCTACTCCATATGCTATTATTCTCAAATTAAGTATACACATACCCTATCAGTTTTTATTTAAACAAAATTAGGCTTTCTGAGTTAAAAGGTCCTTGGATATTTTGGGAGATTTGGGGGAACAAGAAGTTCTAGAAGGATGCACTTTGGAGCTCTGCCTGACTCGTGGTCCTGTCACAATCACAGAGAAATTAATCTGATGAGCTGGAAAATATTGTTGCTTCCAAGAAAGAAGTGTATAATTAAAAGCGCCAACATCAATTCACTTATCTTCTTTGTACTTTGAACAGGATTTAATATCATCAGGGAAAATGGAAACAGTGGAAGAACTCTTCACAGCCAGGTTGTAAAACCTTGACCTTGCTGAAATCATTAACTTGAGATTTGAGTTTTTTTAAAGTTTATTTTGGTCCAATTTTCCAAATGACTCAAATAAATAATTTAGAGGCGAAAAGCTTTGCCTCAAAATGCTTTAGCAGGTTTCACACTTTGCTACTCTTGAAGGCCAAATTACTTCCATCCTCTTTCACCAATTCCTACGTGACATCCACTCTTCTCCCTCTGTTTCAGGCAGTCCTTTCAACCTCCTCTCTGTCTTTTTCCTCATCAGGGATTCAGGACATCACTCCAACCCCTGCCAGGGTCGTTCTGCCGGGACTCCCTTTCCCCACCAACAACCACAAGTGCCTGACCCCTCCCTTTCTGTGCTCTCCTTGTTTTTTCCTCATTTACTTTGCTAAGGACTATCTGTGTGAAGGTATGGCTGTCCTAAAAAGATAATAGAAGCAGGAACTCCAAGTGTCCTCCTTTCCCTCCTTTCTAATTTTTATATTTTAGCTCTTATTTTTATATTTTTACATAAATCTATGATGGCGCTTTAAATTTCATTGATTCTGAAATTGTCTCGGTGAGATGGGGAAAAAAAAAAAGAAAAAAAAGAAAGTCATCATATTGATTATATTGCCAGACCTCTCTTCCTCAGCCAACAATATACTTCGTTGGCTTGAGCACATGTGTGAATATTTACCAGATGAGATCAAAATAATATTTTTGTTTCTCTACTGAATTCAAAAGAAATTAAATTTATTTCATTTTACTCCAAAATTTTCTGTTAAAACCTGATTTTCCCTTTTCTCTTTCTTCAGTTTCCCCTTTCTGGGGGAAAAGAAACAAATTTTAGCAGTTCTTGAAGACATTTGAGATGTTATAAAAATGTTGCAATTTTCATTTCCTCTTGCCATTTCATTATCCATAATTCCCTACCTACAAAGGATCACTCCAAATATGTGCAGTGTAACTCTTGGGAAGCACCACAGCAGACAAAGTTTAAAGGTTTGAGGGCATGAAACATTTCTGTACACCATCTTTAGACCACCCTGAATCTGGACAGCTGTGGGCCCAGTGATCCAACCCTCTAGCACAAGCTAATATATTTTAGGGTTAATGTTACCAAAGGAAATACAGCCCTGCAGCCTGTACCTCCAGGCTCCGCTGTACCTCCTGTTGCAGGGATTGCAGAGGTTCATTCAGGATCCTTTCTCTTGTTCTTGTGCTCTCACTTCACTGTTGAAACTCTACTTTACACTTTCATAAAACTCTTTTTACACCACTGATACCACAGCCTGATAACCCTACAGGGCAACTGCAGCTGGCCACGGGCATTAAATGACAGATGATAATGGAAATGACTGAAATTCTGTAGGCCACCACTCACATGAGGAGCAGTGATTTATCAAGTATAAGATATATAAGACTGAAAGCAATTGTTGTTACATTAATATGATGAAATGTTGAAACAGAAAAGTTATTTTTGAATATGTGATATGATGTTTTACACATGGAAATTTATTTAAATGACTGTCAGAAATGTAAGATCTTTATTTTTTTTATTATCTGCCTTTCCTTTATGGCACATTTTCACAGTTCTAAATTTTCTTGGTGTTAATTTTAACCTCCCTTGGTTTACACACCCTTTAACTTTCACTTTAAGAAGCAGTCTGAACATCTTAACAAACTTCTTTGCTAATTTATAGTGGCATTACATAATTGAGTAAATTATGAAGAATTTATTCACTTTCCTGGCAGAATTTCATCCAATCGATGTAATTAGCATCTAATATTTTGCAAGTGAAGCTGACCTCCTGTAACCTGGCCATTTGCTGATCATGCAGTACTGTTACTTTCAACTTTGTCTAATTTCTAATTTCTGTATGCTGTCTTGTTATCCTGCATTCCTTTTCTCTATGCAGCTCTGAAACTATTTGATCGGTCTGCTGCTCAGTGGCCCATTACTGGAATAATTTCTTTCAAAATAAACCATTTTTTTACTGAAAGAGCCTCAGCCTTGTATCGATGCTGGTTCTTCTGCTGAGGTTGAACACTCATTGATGCTCTCATTTTCTCTGGGATGTGGTTTTAAAGCCATTCTGTCAGCTTTCACTTTGCAGTGGACTGTTTTGATACAGAAGTTAATTGCATTGACAGTAACCTGTTTTAACAAGCCTAAAGTATCAATAAATCATTTCTTTAGTAGCTGCACTTTTTCTGCTGCTTTATTGATATACTGCACCTGAACTGATAAATAGGCTGAAAAAAATCTTTCTTCTCACATACTTGGCGTTCCCAATAACATCTTCCTAGAGAAAGTAAGGTAATGTTAATATACAGGAATACATAAAAATACATTAACCATATTATTTCAGCTTTGCTATTCTTATCCCTTACAACAGATTCAGTTTTAGGAAGACATTGCACTTGGGGGATGCAGTTTTAATCTGTTATGTAGTCTGACTGGCAGACAAGTCCAGCTACTTAATACTTCTCTACATAACCTGAAAATTCCTCTGAAGGTACAATTTCTTTTTTTTTTTTTTTGCCTTTCTCCTCCCCAAGCCCCAAATTTGTGTCATTACATGTGCCTTATGAACACATACCAAGTGCACTCACATAGCCTCAGCTTGTTTTACTGGCAGTCCAGAGCAAACACGCTAACTACCTACTGTCTGTACTGAGTGACACTATCGAGAATAAATTATCTGTTGTAGTGCACTTCTCCATTTGAACACAAAATTCAATGCAGCATGTCAGCATTGGTTTCCGTCAGTAAAACAGTAGTACCTGTAAGTAAAATTTACTGTGAAATTTTAATTACTTCTTTGTCACTAAAATCATGGCAAAATGTGACAATAAGCTGATGTAAGTAACCTGTCAGGCAAAGATTTTATGCCTGTTCATAGCAATCTGTAAATTTGCTCACACATATTTTTTCTCCAATTTAAATAAGTATAGCTGAGAAGAAAACAAACCCAACAAAAAAGTAAATTAGTCACATCTTACTTATTATGCACACATGTGTGTATGGCATTAGTTGTTGGACATGAAAAATTGGGTTTGGGAGACATAGAGGTTTCTGCATATCTGAAGGAAACTGACTTCTAAGGATTTTAAAAAAAAAGATAATAATAGGAATTTACAAAATTTTTTGCTGAACTTATTAAAATAAAATAAAGGCTCTACACTGCAACTTAGATTTTTAAAGAAACAAGGCAATGAACTTCCACTTAGTATCGTTTCCATTGTTAGAATGAGTGGTATTTTGTAGTGTTAAGGAGAAAAGAAAATTAGTTTTGTGGCTGTAACCTTAATCAATATATATGCATACGTCAAGACCTTACTGCCTATTTTCTGAATATATGAGCACATAAGTCTGCGGGTATGTATTTACAGAAAAAAAGAAGAAAAAGAAAAAAGTATAGACACAAACTAATGCACACACAACTTGTATTCACTAAGTAAACATGCTGAATTTTCAAATACAAATCAAAACCAATTCATTTCCCTACTCCTTATTTGGTTTATGACTGAATCATTATTTCAAGATGGTTCGCTACTGAGGACAAAACTGTGAAGCTATGGCAATAAGAGATCATTTCTTACCTTAGGCAAGAACGGAGGAACATAATTTCCACCTCATAGAGCCTAATAATCCATGTGGTTACTGGCTTTTAATATGTAATAAATAGATTCAACTCTGGTGGTAAAAATGGGGAACACTAACATATCTAACAAAGTACGAATTTTCCAACATGCAAGCAGAAGCATGTAATACCTTTAGTCAAAGGCCATTTTTAATGTAGCTAGCATACTGATTAGAAAAGATCACCATAAACTGCTTGAATTTAGGGTATGATAACCTTTAAAGGAAAAATGAATCCATTTTCTAAGCACAGCAGACAGAAAGTTCAAATGATAAGAATCACTTGTCAAAACTAATAAAGCAGGGCTGTATCTAATGTTAGTTTTTGCACTACATTTAGCATTTCAAATTTTAGATGGTGCCTTGGTGAAGCAGTAACGTTATTTGTGCTGTGTACTCCATGTGCAAAGGGGAACCATAAACATTCAGTGATTACATACGAGGCCAAGAGAAAGAGAAGTAGCGTGAGTAAGGGCAAAACATTCAGCAAGGTTCAAGCACAGGCTTCTCCATTTGCTTCACTGGGATACAATTCATTAGTACCCTTTAGACACTTAAAAGTTAAGTATCTGATTTAAGGGTCTAAGATCACTATGTAGTCAGTGTAAAGTGTTAGGAGCTTCCTGAAAGCAACTCATCCCATCCAGGTGTCTAAAATAAGAAGGATTAAACAGTCATCTCTCTTCAAAGATTGCAATGGGAATGAAGACAATTAGTTTAGTCCTACACGAGATGCCTCTTTACAACAGTATTTTTCTCAAACTTAAATGCATGCTTAAATTCATGAACTGAGCTGAATGCGGCACTGCTCTTTAAAAACATTTTTGTACCATATGTGACAAAACTACTTGGATATTCATTGCATGAATGTATTATTTAAGTATAACTGTAGGAGGCTGGAAGAATAAGAAAGGGAAAAAAAATCCACAAGAAGCAATTTTTTGATAAATGTTTCAGTGTGATTAAAATCGGACAACAGTTATTTTCAGGCAAGATCCTGCCATCACACACAGCCAAATTTCCAAGCTTATTTTACTCTTGTGGGGGTTTGATGAAACTCCTATTGACCTCATACGATACTTATATTCTTTTAAATAAATGGCTGTTGGAAGGGAAGTAAGTTGCGACTTCCCAGATTCACTTCCTCTCTGCATTCTTCTACATAGGTTCATCTCCTGCATTTTACAACTATAATGACTGATACACTCTGAGAAGGCATCAGTCCGCCTAATTTAACCACCTAAAACTAGGCAGACAGAAACTCCCTCTAGAGGCCTTCAAAGAAATCTACTGCTCACCATTTTCTATACACAGAAGTTAGGCATTGCTTTTTTACTCCTAGAAAAGTAGGTGTGAAAAAAAGTATCTATACAACAGGGATTATACAACCAGGATCCCACTTCTGGTGATCAGGAAAAGTGTACTCCTTTTTTTTTTTTTTTTTTTAAGTATAGCGTTTTATTAAATATATCATTTGAAAATATTTGACCATACAAAATAGCTGTCTGACTGTGGTGATTGACTTAGGGTGACTGAAGACTGGAATCGTCTGCCCAGAAGAGGTTATGCAGTGTCCATCCTTGGAGAGACTGTAAACCTAGCTGGACATGGCCCTGTGCAGCTTGCTATAGATGACTCTGTTTTGAACAGGGCAGATGGACTAAATGAAGTCCAGAGGTGCCTTCCAATTTCAGTTGTTCTGGGATTCTGTGATTTTGTATTCCCCCTGGGGCACCTGACTGTGCTTCTGCCTCTTATATGTGTCCTTTTCATGCCTGAGTTTAATCAGGAACTGCTTGTTTATCCATGCAGACCTCCTGTCACCATGGCTTGATTTCCTGCTCATTGGGATGAACCATTCTTGAGGCTAGAGGAAGTGACATTTGAAACCAATCAACTTCCCTGGATCCCTCTTCTCTCCAGGATGGTTCCCCATGGGATTCTTGTGAGCAGGTCCCTAAACGGGTGAAAGTTCACTATCCTGAAGTCCAAGGTTGGAATCCTGCTGTTTGCCTTTATCCCTCCTCTCAGGATCCTGAACTCCACCATCTCATGGCCACTGCAGCCAACAGCCTCCATCCCCAGCTAGTTCTTCCCTGTTTATAAGGATCAGGTCCAGCAGAGCATGTCCCTTCATCAACAAAACTGTCACCCATGTCACGAATTTATCACACCAATGCACTCCAGAAAGCTCCTGGATTGCTTGTGATCTGCTCTGCTGGCCTTTCAGTTGATATTAGACATTTTATGGTACATTTCCTACAAAACAGAGCAAATGGAATCCTGTCTTTGTATCTGCAATATTGGGTTTTTTTACAAGACTGTGTACCTGGGTAATACAGATTGTATTGCTTTTTTACAACCACCATTTCACACAGTGCCAGTTATCTTGTATATTATGTTGGTGCTGTTTTAGTAGTCTTGTTGGGTTTTTGTATCTCTGTGTCACTAATTTTAGGAATTTTTTTTTCTGTAAAAAGAGAACTAAACCACTTTGGTTTAAAATTATATTCTCTCACAAGTTACTTAGAAGTAAATTATAAGATTAACAAAATAAAGTTTAATTTGAGCCTGAATGCAAGCTTGAACATAGGAAGTTCCATCTTAACGTGAGGAGGAACTTCTTTACTTTGAGGGTGGTGGAGCACTGGAACAGGCTGCCCAGAGAGGTTGTGGAGTCTCCCACTCTGGAGACATTCAAAACCCGCCTGGACGCTGTCCTGTGCAACCTGTTGTAGGTGACCCTGCTCTGGCGGGGGGGTTGGACTAGATGATCTCCAGAGGTCCCTTCCAACCCTGACTATTCTGTGATTCTGTGATTCTGTAATTTAAGAGCAAGCATAGTGTAATGGAAAAAATATAGTAAAAAAAATATGCTTAATGACCACCTTTCACAACTTAATCATAAATCAAATTTCTGTTAAACTCAACTGAAGAATATTCTTTTTTTTTTTTGTTACTTACCTAAAGAAAGTATATGACAAAACATGGACAAATGTATATGAGCAGTTGAATGAAAATGTCCTTAAGTGTATAAGAGAATATTGCCTTCTGTGGAGGTGAAGATTCACCCAATAAGTGAGTCCTCCTGACTTGAAGTTTAAAGTGAGATGCTACTCAGAATAAATAAATGGTGGTCATACAAAGATATAACAAGGTCCTCCTGTAATGAGGTCTATTCAACTGTGGAAAAAAAAAAAGAAATGCCACTCAAATTAATTTGTGCATATCTGTATATTAGGCATGTTTTTTAACATGCTCTGCAACCAGTAAACATTTAACAACACTGACAGTGAAAGTATCATGCTCATCATTTTATAATATCTCACTTAAATAAACACAATTCCTGGTAAATATTGTTGCCCCAGGCTTTCTGCAGATACAGGCAAGCGTGTCTAAGCAGCTATACTAAGCTTACCTTTTCAAAGACTTTCTCAACTCTAAGAGCTAAAGATTCTTGATTGTAATGAAAGTTTAAATTACAGAATAGAAAAGAGAAACCACTGTTTAAATTGGAAAGAGTGATGTGAAGAACTCGAAAACTTTTCTTGGCTAATCAGGATGTTTTGGTCTCGAAGTTTAATGAAAACGTTTTCACAAGGGATAGGTTTCTTTGCATGCAAGCCTATTTGTAAGTGGGAAGGCATGTTGTGCTCTTGTTTGTTCAGGATTTTGCAGGCATCTGGGTGAAAACTGTGGAAGAAATGGTGGAAAGAGCTGGGAGGATTAATGCCTCACAGCTTTCTAATCATGCTGGGTGTATGAGATGGAGCTGAGGACTGGAGAGATGAGCAGAGCAGGCATCAAGAGTGTATTGACTACATTGCATACCCACTTCTGCTTTTGCCATAGCATATAGGCGTAAAATCCAACCTATATGTTGAACATCAGCTCCTCATGGTGGATTACTGTTCCGTGGGAATTTTGAGTTCCATTCAGACATCCAGGACAAAATGGCAGTAAGGCTATGCTGCCAACAGAAAAGATCTGGAAAATTTCCCCAGAAGATTCTGAAATCAGAAAGACTTTCTAACCAGAAATATGAATTTTAGATAGGACAATATCAGCTTTCTGACCTAGAAGGGAAATAAAAAGCTCCCTTGTAATCATACAAGCAAAGCAAAGCAAAATTGAGGCTGTGCACTGCCTTCCTTAACACCAAGAAGCTGAATTTTAAATGTACCAGAGATTTACAACTCTCACACACATAAGTTATCAGACTAACTTCTGAGCAAGGGCAGTGGGTTTAGCATACTAATAAGAAACTTGACCTTGGCTATCACCTGTTGTGAGTAAGGAGGATAAAGAAAAAGAACTGAACAAAACTATAATCTAATGTGACTGTTGCAGTAACTACTTAGAAGTTATTTTAATGGCAAAGTGTTGTTTTATATGAATAACAGCTAAAATTATTGGTACACTATTTATAAGATAGAACACAAATGAGTAGTGTTTGTTTTGCAATAATATGAACTGGGCCGTATTCAATGTCTTAGGGTGGAATTCATCTGACATAATTTTTGATACCTGCAATACATCCTAAGGTTTTTGAATGGTGTGAATGCACTTTCTATTGATGATGACTTAGGGCATGTATATAGCTATATTCAATGTAGATTCCTACATTTGGTTAGAGGTATAGTCATAGACTGTGGTAAGCTAATTGACAATTAAAGTGGTGATAGTAGCTTCCCAGCAACACTTTGCAGATAGTCAAAAATTAAAATTATCCATTCTGTAGATCAAACAAAAGTGAACCCATTTGTAGACGGAAGAAAAGTGTTCATCTTGAGCCAAGAAGTCTGCAGAAAGACAGCTGTGATTACCTGGCTTCCAGTTTGGAGCTGACTTATAGTCAGAGCAAGTTTGCACCACCAAAGCAAACACTTAGGTGCCTGTTGACCACCATCAGTGCCCTCTCTCAGACCTTTCCCTTAGCTACCATATGCACAGTAGATCAACAAAACTAGGATGTAATTGTATAGTTTAAAACTAGCATTTGTACCTTACTTTTTCCATGCAGCAGCTTATCACTAGGAATTTCTTTCTCAAGACATTCAAAAGTTAAAGTAAGTTAGTGCATTCTGTGGTTATCCAGGAAATATGTCTTATACATATGCAGAAACAGGGCAGAAATCCAATAAGACATTATAACAAGGCATTAGCAAGACCAAGCATGTTAACAACCTTCAGTACCACTGTATATGCCGTTCATAGATATACATTTGAGTAAGAACATAAATAGAATTTTTAACCAAGCTGCGATTGTAATGAGCTTGGGTTATTCAAGAAGTGTATTCTTCCATGCTCTAATCCTGGTCTTAAGTTCCACTAAGTTATTCACATGTTTTTGCTTAAGAAAGATAATCCTGAGCAAGTGATTGAATCTGTTGTATTTGAAATGTAAAGAATATATTTTTATATAAAGACATATTCTTGCAAAAGAAGGGCTATTTGCAAGAAAGTCAAATAACCTTTCTTTTGCAGAGACTGACTGGAAACAATTTATCATATATTCACTCCATGACACACCTGCTTTCAAAAATTATGTGGCCCATCCTGCTGTCCCTAACTCTTCTGCCTATGTTGAAACCTTTAAACAGAGGAACTGAGTAAAGCTACTTGAGAGATGTCTATCTGAGTCTCCAGATTGCCTGAAACAAGATGACTGGAGGTCATGATTTCTAGCGTCCGCTGAGTTAC
Source organism: Ibidorhyncha struthersii (assembly GCA_013398815.1). Lineage (NCBI taxonomy): Eukaryota > Metazoa > Chordata > Aves > Charadriiformes > Charadriidae > Ibidorhyncha > Ibidorhyncha struthersii. The sequence goes on along the minus strand of VZSZ01010651.1, from coordinate 209,851 downwards.
AGGGGTAGGATTCACCTCTCCCAATTCTAGGCATCTGAAAGCAAGGTGTCTAGCTTAAAAAAGTCATCTTTTCTACCATAAGCAGGGAGACCTAGACACCTCTAGGGAATGATTCGTCATACTCTAAGATAACTGTTTAATCTGGATAAGACGAATCAACTTTACAAGTGGTTCTGTCTCCGGTGATTATGGAGAGAGTCAATACAGGCATACGCCCCAATGGCATATGGGAAAAGAAAGGTGAAAGGAATTCCACTCTGAGGGTACTCACCCTTGGCTCTACCTCACATCAGATGGCCCACTATCTACAAAATCTCATTTCTTACTACACAAGGTGTTACTAATTGCACTGAATAGTGAATATTGTGCAAGAAGTAATATTAACAACAATCAGAGTCGGCAACATCTCAGTCATACCTTAGCTATTTCTAGGTACAGATGTCACTCTGTACATATAAACCGTATCTTTAAAAACAAAATCAGTAGGTTCAGAGTAACTCCTTAAAAAAAAATACCTTAGAAAATTGGTGGTAAAAAACAGACAAGATAATAAAATCAGGTCCCTAACAAAATGCTTTTTAGCTACCAATTTTCAGGCTATTTAGAGTTTTATTCTGTGTCTGTGTATATTTACTACATTAGCTACCAAGTGACTACTCACACATACAAATCCTCACTGACAAATGTTTCGTGTTAAGCTTGTAACAACAAAAGCATGTGTTTCAAAGTTAAGAAAGATTAATGTTATCCTTTCAAATATGACAGAAATGCCATACTTTATCCCTTTTCAAGGCCTCTGCCACTTAGAATGTGCAGCATTTTCTTTAAAACAGTTACACTGTGTGAAGCATTGCCTTAAGTACGATCATTTGAGTATTACTGCCATGGATATTTCGGGTTCAGAGATGTGCTACATTCATTTATTCTTGCTATGACAGAAAGAACCAATACAGCATCAGGAATAAGAATTCCTATGGAAGAGCAAAAGAATATTAAATACAAGTTGAAATTAAATTGTCTGTTACGATTCAATGTACTTATTCTCTCTGTTTTTCACAGAAGATGTAGGTTAAGAAAGTCAGGAGAATTTGAGAAAAGCAAATATAATCTTTTGCTAAAAACTCGCCTTGCAGAGCACAATTTGTAAAACTGCTAAACTGCTTTTGAGAGATTTGGAAAAGTCTGAAGAGGGCTAGTAGGCAGAAATGCTAATAATTAAATAAATCCCATTCTTACTTACATGGGTGTCAGGAATTAGAGAGAAACAGTTAAAGAATTGTAAAAACTTGGTAGTTCTTTGTCAGCAATCTGTCAGACTGCAAAACTAAAACAGTGCTTCCAAGTATTGAGGAAGATTAGCTACCTGCTGATCCTGGATTTTGCCTCTAACAAAAGCAGCAGCACTGCTTCATTCTAGAAATCTTGGTTTATGAAGAAAGGTGATGTCATCCTAATGAAACATAGCTGGATGAACGAAAGATATGGATAAAAGCAAAGATACTGCAGTCGTGTCAAATCAAGACATAGTGAAATATATTAAAAACTATCTTATCCACCATTCTCCCTAGGTTTTGTCTGTGAAGATGGTCTCCGGTCCTCTTGTACTTTCTATATATGACCAGTTAGCTCACAGTCCTTTCTGGTGTTATTAGAACAAGCAATAATTATCAATCCAAATTGCATGGATTCAAATAGCATTCCCGTATGATTTGAGATCACAGGGAACCATTCCCATTGATACAGTGCATGTAAGTATAGTAGCCACGAATAAATACATAGCTAAATGAAAGGTTTTCATCCAGTCTCGGCAAAAATGCAGTGCTGGGACAGCTTTCTAACTGAAGTAGTGTGGAAAACATATAAATAGCTTGAAGACGGAGTGCACCCATTTTAGGAACAAGTGATTATATATCTGTTATATAACACTTTCTATGATGCAATTACCTGAAATAGATTCATTGACACAGCCGAGCCATTCCATCCTTTGGCCTACTCAGAGCATGTATTATTTTGTATGCCGCTCAAATGATAGGTTTACAGTTGCCCGTTTTCCATATGCTCGCACTTTCCTAGTTACACAGAGACTCCTAGGTTAATAGAGTAGCTATATACATGTGTATTTGGTATTTATGGCACTATCCATATGACTGAGGATTTGCTCTGGATTTCAGCTTCCTTCCTTTGGCTTAGATTCTCACCAAGTAAATATGAACACTGGGCTGGTGACTTCCTTGGAGATACACTGATTTACACCAGTAGAGGTGTAAATCTATGCTATTGTTGCCTCTTGCAAATGTATAAAGAGTTTTTTTAAAGGAAACAATTTGGAGCTGTACTTCATTCGCCATTACTCACTGTGCATCCAAGTAAATGCCCCATTATCCGCTGGAAGGGTTGCTATTGGTCATATATTGCTTGGCAGGTAATGTCATGGGAAATTACTTCTTCCATTGTCTGCCTGTGCTTCTGGTGGTTTATTCACAGTCAATAGTTCTGATGATCATTTCCCCACTTATATTTACTTCAGCCACTGTGTTGACTTTCCTTTTTCTTAGGGGTATGCATATATCAATTTCTTGTTAATTCACGTCTGGAGGAAGCAATGCCACTTTTTGTTTACTGGGCTTTTCCACTTGTACCAGCTGCTATGAGACAGAGCAGAAATCCTGCTTAAAAGTTCTCCAATTATGCTTCATTATTTTATAACATTTTCAACAGCTGGATGCTTGATTACATGCACTACAGAGCAGAAGTCTTTCCTCTCTTTTGGCAAGTGTGCAGCTGCAAATCTTGTGGCTTTAGAATGGTATCCTGGAACACATTAATCATCCTTCTGAAGATTCCTAACAGCATCAGCGATGGAAAATAGCTGAGAATGAGCTATTCAACAAGTACATGATCCATTACATATGTACTTTGAATATTATAATTTGCAGCACAAATAGCTATGCTGCTAGAAAGCACCTAATGTTATGAATCAAATAACTTAATAACTATTGATTGTTAAATGTTTATCATTGCAACTATTTTTAATAACAGAATTAAAATGACAAATTTTACAGAAACCAATCTCAACGTAGACCACTCTTTGAAGGAAAGAAAAACACAGGTTCATAGAAAAGGCATTTTTCATTTGTAGGACCTGAAAGTGATATTTGAAAGAAGGTTTAATTTGCTCTGATTAATTTTTTTCAGATCATTTCAGTATAGGCACATACCCATGAAAACATTGCAATAAATTTCAGTTCTGGTAAATAAAACTAATATTTATTTGAAGTATTAAATGATCATTTCATTCTTAAGAAATGCATGAAAACTCAAAAAATCTGAAAGACAAAGTACTCTTTAGTTTTAAAATTTATTCCATCAGCTCTGTGCAATCTACACAGCTTTTTCCTGAGGCAGACAGTTCTACCTGAGGGATCGGTTAAGGCAGTGTTAGAGGCGACCAATGTGGTTTATTTGACTCAGCCATTTTCTTTGTTGTCATAGTTGGACACAAAAATCTCTGCTTACCAGAGCACCGCAAACACAGCTGGTCAGCTGGTACCCCGGGCAGATTATCAATATATGGGCTGCGTATCCCACACTACAAACATTGCGCAGCTTTTAAATCACACAGGGAAACTGCATACAAAGATACTTTACTCATTGCTTATTGCGATGGAGGCTGGCATGGAGCTGGACACCTGGACCACCTGCAGAAATTCAAAGATTTATTTATTTGCCTGTTCTGCCAGGTGGGAATGCTCACTCGGTGGAAGTTTGGATCTGTAAGGCTATGTGAGTTGGGAACATGGTTACCCAGAGCAGAGTCCTTTAATGACACCCTTTTATGCACCTTACTTTTCCATCCATGGAAATCGTTTACCATTTTCAGTAGCTCTTCCAGTTGAATTCCATACATCTGCCTCCAAGGGCAGATATAAACTCTTAGCTTTCCTCTGGATAGATCTTTGTATAATACCACAGCCAGAAGAAAGAGCAAAGAACCTTATAGCCAAGACTTCTGTGTTCCTCATTTGTCTGGTGGTTCTAAGTCGAGGCAGCCCTAAGGATACAGAAACTGCATTACTGGCTTATTAGTGAAGGCAGAATACTGTTTGGGGGCTGGTTTTATAACATTCATAGCACCCAGTATCACAAGGAAANTGGGAACACTCACTCAAAATAAAGCTAGAAAAAATTTGTGACAGAAATGATGCTATGCAGAAAGCTTAATCAGTAAAATTTGAAATCAAGAGAACTACATAAAAATGTACAATCTGGAGACCTGATTAAATTACTGATGATACTCTATGGGGGATACAAGGATTCAGAATGGTGATGGCCAAATTATGAACAAGATTTCAGCACCCCCAGAAAACATCTTACAAAACCTGTCAACTTCTGGATGTTAAAGAAACTTTATTTCTGAAAAAAATAGTTCAAAATATATCTGAATTAAAGAAGTGTATAAATAGAGAGAAAATTAAGGGGTCCTTGTGAAAGCCCCCTTGGGATTAAAAAGCATACAAAATTTTAAAAAGAAAGACTGTTTAAGTTTGGGGGAATACACTGACAGAAGAAAAAGGACAAGATTTGTGGGAGTGACTACAAATAAGGGATGATAAGCCTCAATTTAATATCTTTGGTCGGGTCTCATAATTCTTTACTGTCTTCCCACTTCTCAAGAGGAATTGGACCTAAAACTACTTTGCTAACAACTGCCTCTGTCTTTCAAAAACTGAAATATCACTATGCTAAAATGTAAGTGATCAATTGATCCTTGAAAATGAAAATGTTAATTAGTCTAGCAATAGTAGAACTACAGAAAAATGAAGTTTATGTATTAAGTAATTTCCAGATGTTAAGGAAGACACAAAAGAGAAGACACACAGAGTGAAAAAGAATAACTGCTCCAGGGAAGGGATAACAACATCTCCTGATTAAGACAAATACTTTCTACGTATTTATTATCCTAGAACCATTTCTGTGAGTGACTATTGATTACTTTTGTAAAGAAGTACAAAGAGTAATAAAAGTAAACAAGCTGAGGAAATGTATTTTTATACGGGGAAAATAAAGTAAGGCAAAAAATGACCTCACCTGCCTTCCAACAACTCCCTTGTGACAGCAGTTCCCATCATGACAGCCGTATATTCCCTGACATGTCAGCCTGCCCCAGTGACTGCATGCTTCCCACACTTACACATGGGCTTACTCATTTCCTAACTTACTCTTCAACATCTTCCTCTCCTACCATTACCACACAAACACGTCTTAATATCACTGACTACAAAAAGCCCTTGACAATACAAATTCTCTCCATCAGCTGTCTTATCACCCTTCCTTCTCGTTGCTTACTAAATGTGCTGTTCACAACCACAGGCTAGATTTCCTCTTGTTCTAGTCTGCCTGAGATGCTTTCCAACCTGTCTTCAGGCTTCATAACTGACTCAGGTCTAGCCGAGGTCTGTGTCTGTCTCTTGTTAAACTTGGATTGCTTATTGGGGTGTGGACTGGTCTTGAGTCTGTATTTTCACAGTACCATGTTTAAGGTCAGTATGGTACAAATAATACAGCACAAAGTGAATTAAGCCGATGGCTAAAATAAAGGGGTGCAGACAAAGTAAACTGGCTCACTTCACTAGTAAAGATAACCAAATGCAACAGAAGTCATTTTATTTTGTGGGTAGTTATCCAACTGACAGAGAAGAAGCTGGACAGCCTGCTGTGACCAACAAGCTGATGTTCCTGGGAGTCTATTGTAGGGAAAGAAACATTAAACACCAGTCACTCAAAAATAATTTTCAGAAGTGTGCAGAACGTTCTGACTACTAAACAGTAACCACTCAAGCTTGTTAAAAACATGAAGATTTTGCATCATGTCTTTTCAAACTCAACTTATAGGAGGCAATCTTCTTCAAGACTAAAAGTAGATCTCTAGCCAAACTATCACATTCAATGTTCTATTATTATGATGGCATATAAAATGAACAATATCTCATATATAATGAACTACATATACACATTAATATATTTTCATCATGTTATGATTGACTTAATGTAATGTACTAGCAGAGTATTGCTAGCATAAAGAAAAACATTAGTTTTATGAATTCTCAGTGACACTGGTTTTTAATCAAAGAAACATGGTCTTTTCAGAGGATATACAGATAACAGAGGAAGGTAAGCAGGTGGCAAAGGCCATGAAACATTCATTTGGCTACTGAGTTCATTTTCTGGAGGAATAAACCATATCATGACATTTAAATCCCTTGTCTATTACAGATGATCCTTTAATACATATGAATGTATTAGGCTTCACATACTTGCCTGCTTGTCCAGCTGCAAATGTAAACCTATTATTTTAATTATAAAGAAATTCTGTGGCATAGGTAATTTTTGAGACAGTCAAAGCATAGTGTTACAATGCAGTAATTACATTTCAAAGGGAACCTTTTACTTGTCAGTAAGAGTGTTAATCAATAATTAAGATGTGAGGATGAGTAACGCAATAAACCAAATTAGTTTCATAGCTGGTTGCTAATATTGATGACTCAATTACAGGTGAAAAGTGAAAGCATTTGGAAAATGTTTTTGAATATGCTTTCAGCACTTAATTTTTAATGTATTATGAATATAAAACATCACTTTAGAAAAGAATATACGAAAGAGTTGTAGCTGGAAGAGGATTTTAATTACTATGCTCCATTTTTGTTTGTACTTTAAAGAACTTTCAAATATTCTCAAGGATCAGCATCAGCAAGAATAGCAATAAGGATGAGTTTCACCAAAGGCAACCAATAATTTGAAAAATCAGACCCACCTTTCCACCAAAGTCACATTTCATGTTCTGAGAGTGATAACACTAAATTGCAAATGCAGAGTTCCAAGTAACAATATTATTGCAGCCTGTGATGCTGGAAAGTGCAGAGTATCAAAGCCTTCTGGTATCACTGTACTTCATTTACGTCTTTCATAGGGCAGACATTGTTGAACCAACACCCTCGTCCCTAAAAAATACACAGCAGCGTGAGACAAATGCCAAGGCTTCAGTGTTATAGATATCAGTCTTCAAAGAGTTTTTCAACAGGCTTGCTCAGAAAAAAGTCAGAACATACTGATAAAAAAAAGCACAAAACAAAAAGTCCCCACAGAGACACGCCCAGATCTTATTAAGGAATATGTGCATGGTATAGTGAGACATAGTCTGGTTTATGTTTCTGAAAATGCCTTAACGGAATACGCTGGTGAAACAGAAATACAAAAAAAACAAAAATGTATTGCATTAAACTTCAGGGAAAAGAGTGCACGTTGTTCATCTAAAACCACAATTCTTGAATAAAGCTTTCTCTGAGATTAAACTTCAAAATTTAAAAGCGGAAACCACAGATGTGAGGTGTCATGGATAGCATAAAAAAATGAGGTACCTAAAATCAATTGCTGTCATGTTCCTGCGCATTACCTTCTTAGCAAGATCAGACAGCTAATTCAGATGTCAGGGCATTTGCTTCAGCATCTGATGTGACCCATCTACTACCTTGGAATATAGAAACAGATAATTTTATGAATGAAAAAGGATTCACACTGCAGGTACAGAAATAATATGTGGTTGCTTACTTTCAAAGCATGGGAATATCAAATCTTCTAGAAGGCATTTGAAAACCCATTTCAATACACATTGCTCTGAAAATTTTCCCTTCAGCTCAGGACTGTAGGCTCATAACCTCATAACTTTATAACCTCAGTAACATGTTACTGCAATTTGTTTTTACAGAGACAATCTCTCTTAATAACCTCAGACAGGCTGCCAGCAGGTCAGAGCCTCACCACCCCCAGCCGGGCAGCAAGGCAGAGCTGTGAGGGCATCTTCCTCCACATCCCCAGGGGAAGAGGGTCACTTTAGCAGGTAAACCTCTCACAAGGGAAGATGCACTCAAGGCCCTTATACAAACACCCCAAAGTGGGATTTGGTCCTTTCAGGACAGCAACAGGGAGAGAAGAGTGGGCCAAAGCTGCACGGCTCCAGGTGGAGCAGGGGGCACTGCACAGAGGCCAGCTTCCTCCCCACACATCCATGCATACATTTGCTACTGCTGAACATCTTCATGACTCGCATGTGACTTTCCAAGAAGTTTGGCTTTACGGCCTTGGGATTTTTTTTCCCCAGTCCTTGCGACGCCTTTTGGATTCTTTAGAATTACAGGACTGATATATAGAAATTTCTGTGAGGGTAGACGATTAATACAAAGGGTTCCATTAAGGATATATGCAACCCTGTTCATAAGTTAGTAGGCTTAATAAAGTTGTTGTTCACCAGTAATGGTTTCTTAATACTATGCGGTCTCCAGGGATTAAGTGAAAATCTGCTCTTCCATGGAACAGAGACAGCAGTAGAATTTGAAATACTACAAATATATGCAGTAGTTTTAAGTAGATGGAATAATGCTGAATTATGGATATATTTGCAATGAGTATTGAATACTTAATAGTGGTTAGTGTTTTCAGTCAAACAAGCCAAATAATAGAAAAGATTAACAATTCACACAGCTAACACTCTGTATATAAAAGTTCTACCAGACGGTCCCATGCACCGATGTCAGGACACGTTCCAGATGTATTATATGCTTCAGTCGGGAGAAGAATAAGAAAATGACAGAGAAGAAATGGCAACATGTTTTAAAAATGTCAAGACCTATTCAATGCATATAGAAGTATCACATGACAAAGGAGTGCTTACAGCAACAATAATGATTCCTTGGTGAGCTACCGGAGCCTTCGTCTTCAGATTTGGACAACAGCATACAGTCTTGTCCATCTGAAAATCTAGAAATGCTGGCATCTTATGCAACATAGATAGCTTTTTTACCTTACAGCTGGTTGATAGCTAAATTAAGTCGAACTGCTGTAAGAAAATTACTTTTACTTTCATTGCACAACTAAATTTAGGTCTTTCCGTTATTGTAAATGCTGTAACGCATAGTTACAGAGGTAAAATTCATAAAGCTAAAAAAAGCATCAATAGTTATTGAATTTGAATACAACATAAGAAAGGAATAAACCTAAAGTTGATGGTGTGAATTGTATAAAGTAGTACTGGCTACTTCTACATCTCAGTGAAAGAGCAGGCTCTGGAAAATCCGAGGCTTATTTCCCATCTATACAGTTGATCTTGGATGCTCAATAGGTACTCTGTGCATCATCTCTGAAAGTCAGTTTAGCTCCTTTGTGACTCATTTTTTGTGTTTGGGACCCCAGACTTAGGAAAGGATGTTCTGACATGCCAGAGGATATAATGGAAATTAAACAAAAAGTGTTCCTGGTTACTACTAATAGAAACAGTCTGTAATTATAAAATAATAAAAAACAATTGAGGCCTCACAGTCACCCTAATCTCTCCCTGGAGCCAGCAGAAAGACACATGCACCTCCAGAAGGTGAATGACACTATGTAAGATCTAACTAGAATTCTAATTAGTCACCTTGGAGGGGAATAAATTCATAAATTCCAGTAAAGTTAACATCATCTGGTGCAGGTTCCAGTTCCTTCAGTGGAAAAAATGGAGGAGAAATGCACATTTAAAATTTGTGAAAATTCTAAATTCAGTGCTACTTATCAGAACTCCAGGCACATTTCTGGGCAAGTGATCAATTGTGAGTTGTATAAACAATAAACTAGTCTGCTTGTACAGTTACATAAATTATTGCAACATTTATTTACCAATGTCTATATTTGTTATCAGAAAATTATTAACAAACAAAAAATGTCAAAAGTATTTTCCACTTTGAATATGATAATTTTACTGTGCTTTTGAAATGTTTTTCCACTGCACGTTGCTGTTTATTTAGCTCCCACTATAAGACTGTAAGGAACCATAATTTATGGCTTTCAGAAAGTTCACATGAAAAAAATGCATTTTGTTCTACTTGCAAAGTAATTGTCAAATTTGGTCCTGGATGACATTTTCACATATTTGCTCCAGGTTAAATGTACCATTGCCGCATTAAAATCAGAACACATTTCACAGCAAAATACCTCTTTCTGTCTATGAAAATCGGCCTCTGTGTTTGAAGAAGACACCAAGCCACCTGGAAAACTTAAAAAAAATATTTTATCTGGTATAGGTACACCGATTTTTTGTGTGTGCAATGCAGATTTCTGTGAGCCTACAATGTCAGTTGTAACGCTGCTTTCTATATAATTGCTATTTTCATTACCGACATAAATTTAACACTTCCAAGATGAACTTCAATGTCAGTCTCTACTGACAGTCTATTGTCTTATGCTGAAACATTTGAATCTTCTTTTTTGAGCATAAAATCAAAAGGAGAAAGCCAGCTTTTCACAAGGAAAAAAGAATATTAAGGGAGGATAAAAGCAGCTCCATAAGCTGTTCCTCGATTGCTATTTCCCTTGTTAGGGTGAGGTTGCTATGCTTGCACAAAGATGAAATACAGGATTTGATGCAAGGGTCACTCACATATTAAACAAGATTATGTTTTGTGTGATAAACAACAGATCTGTTCACTTGTTTGTTGGAAATAGTATAAAACCAATGCCTTTTGTAACTATATGAACGTAAAATTTTGAGAACTGAATTTACTGTTTCATAACCCCTGCAATTTCAAAGAATAAACAAGCTAAAGCAAAATTGTCAGGGGACATTCATACTCTTACGTGAATTGACATTATCAGTAAAATCGTAAGTTCATCATTTAGTTCCTGCACAACATAGAACAGAAAACTTTATCTAGTCTGTCTTCTTAACCATGAAATACATCTGACTTTTAAATAGTTGTTAAAATTTAAATTTCATTTAAAACAAAACTAATACATTGAGAACACTGTCAAGAGAGAAGCTGAATCATCTAGTACATCTATTCTATCTCAAATACTCAAAGAGCGAAAACAGGCAGACGCTTGATATGGGTAACGCAAGATGTAATGCAGACAAATACTCAGTGTTAGATCCAGTGAAAGATACTGAGCTTGACAAGGATTTTGGAAATCTGGACCCACAAATGAACACTCAACATACTGTCAAGTGCATAGGAGTGTTGTACAGTGGAAGAGAATAGGGAGAGAAAATTGATCCACTGAGGAAGGTAATTTTTAAGACTAGCACCTGCAGTTGTTTTGAAGAAGAGCTGAGACAGCTCACTGTTTTCCTTTTCACACAGGGAGAAAAGAAGGCAGTGCTATGATCCACTTCTAATATAATTGCTTAAATAAGCAGGGCACCAGCCCAGGCACCGGGGGAGAAAAGCTCATTTTTCTCACTATTGTGCTTGCTACTGGAGAGGGAGATCTGTTAGGTACTTCAGAATATAATTCATCTTCTCCTGAAATAATGCAGTCTGACCCCCCCAGGAATGGAGGCAGGAGTCAGACACCTCAGTACTTAGGCCAGAGCAGTTCTAGGCATGTGCAGAAGGAAAAACATAAGTATTTGTCTTAGGAGGACCTGACTCATGCTTTAGATGTACCTTTCTCTCTCCATCGATTATAAAGGATCCTGGGGTGACTAGAGTAAATCTACTAACTTTCAGGTATCTGTGTTAGCTGGGTAGATAAGATTTGTGAGTAGATGATGTCTTCAACCCATATAGTCTGCCTAAACCCACTTGTCGGTATCAGTACTATGTCCAGCACAGCTCTTGAGTGCAATGACCAGATATACTTAGTTGAACTAAACACAGAGCCAGATCCAAAAAAGGACAGTGTCGGGTTCATGTGGGTCCCCAATTCTCCAGCCCTCAGCACACTGTCCTGCCACTTGCCAGCAGTCTCTGCCTGGCTGACATTTGCCAAGGGAGACCTCTCTCCTCAAGCATATCCCCCAGAGTCACCAAGTTTTAGCCATATATGCTACTGGGTTGAAAATCATGGTAAGTGCTAGCTGAATCTCTTTGACAGAGAGTGCAAAAGAAGAAGCAGGGGTGGAGGTCCAAGGGCTATTCCAAATCCATCCAAACCCTTCTTTGGATCTGCTGAGGTCAGCCTAGGGTATCTGATGGAGTCAGTTTTCTCTCTCATTAGATTTATGTGTTAAACTTTTTTTTCCTTCACTTTTTCTTTTCCTCTCCATTAACTCTTTCTTGAGAAACAATAAGACTGAAAATACATGGGGAATTAAGATAGTCTGTTCTACAGAAAATGCAAGGATTAACAGGTAATCTTTCCCACATGCTTCCTCACTTCAGCATTGCACAGGGGCATGTCCACAGACCACAGTCACTAAGCAGATGCTAAGCAGATCAGAAGAGTCTCCAGGTCACTGGTCTACTGGTTTGCCCTTGCCTCAGAGGTTCCCTGTCAGCATCACTGGAAACCAAGGTACATCAAACCCACAAACACCGGACTGTCTGGCTTATTCTCCAGAGCGGTTCATACTGCCTGCAGTCTGACTGTATCTTTGGTAGCTGTCTCCTTCTCCAGATGCTCCCTAACTTTGGTTCAGATGAATCCTTCATTTGCCATATGAGACTTCTTCTTTCACTGATCAAATACCACTATCAACCTCTTTTGCTTTCCTTCCACCAGCCTTCAGAATAAGGAAAAATATAGTCATTAGTTATTTCAGTCTTTATATATCAAGATTTTAAAGTACTGTTCACTGTGTTTTGCTTCCAAAGATCCCCAGGCATCTGAAGTACACCTTGTTTCTTTCCCACACATCCCAGAAAAGTAAAGGTGACAAACAGCAGTAGTTCCAGTCTGCGCAACTTCCTCTTCCATTTCTGACATGACTACAAAATCTCATTCATGGTTATCTGCATTAGCCATAAAGATCGAGATTGTGCCATGGGAGATTAAAAAGTCAGAAACATAAAGATGGAGATGGGAAATTCCCTGAGAAACTTGTAGGTGAACCTCTTAGACACCATTTTATGGTAAGATTTTAAAGGATTTAATGTTTCACAGTTTACTGTATTTAAGCCTGTAGATTGTACACTGTGATAAAAGGCTGCAGCTGGGCAGTAGGGGGGAAGGTTGACTGATTCCTCCGGCTATTGCTGTCTGGGTCAGGTTAAACCACTTCAGAAGAAGCTATGGGAGGTGGAATTGTGCTTTTGCAACAAATATCTATGTATGCTCAGCCTGGAGATCTGTCTGCAGTGGAGGACGAGGAATGCAGGGATATAGCAGGGCACCTACAGCTCATGTAGGGAGTGGAAGACTCCTGTGAGTAGCAGAGCCTGGCCCTGCAGGGAGCTGGAAAGAGTCTGTCCCAGGGAGCCACACGTTTTTGGAAACACTTAGAACTGCTGGATTATCAGTACTGGAGGAAACAAACATTCTTGTAAGGGCCAGGGAGAGAGCTCTTTTCCAGCACTCATTTTATCTCATTCAGAAGATCTGAAGATGATTTTTTCATCATTTAAAGTATTATTCTTTTCTAGCTCATATATTTGTGTTTAAATAAGGACTAGTTTTGAAGAATGGAAGTCATCGGTATCTTGTAGTGTTAAGACAGTAAGACTCATCTGCCCTAACCAAATGGTGTTCAGTCAAACTAGGCTCCTTTTGTACTCTCTAGAAAGCAGTAAGCACTTCCTAAAGGTCATCTATTCATAAGCCTCAAGGATAAGTAAAATGAAGTGCCCTAAAAAACAAGTCTAGAGTGACCAGTTCACACTTGATATCTAACTCCTAGTGTCTAAAATTGGGTGCTACAAATCCTTCCCTTCTCATACTTCTAGTCCTTAATAATATTTAGTCCTTATTAATATAGTCCTTAATAATATTTTATATAAGCATAAATGTAATACCTGTATTTTCTGAAGACTGTATTTGGTTGTGTCCCACAATTTATCTCAGCAAAAATAATCAGACTAGTAATACCTTTTAAAGGAGAAGCAAGCCTCTAGCCTGTCCAGTTATACTCATTTCTTTGAGGATTATTTTTTCGAGGATTATTTTTTCATGTGTAATACAAACTGTCAGCTTTTAATAGTCATCATTAATAACTCTGGATTTTTGTGAAAATAGAATACCCTAAAGTAGAAACCAGAGCTTCATACAGCAAGGCTATAACTGCATGACTCTAGTGCAGTAGACATTAGATTCAAATTTAATTAAAGTTAATATTTTCTAACGTTATAAGTAAGATTTTGTAGTATTGTCTAACGCCAATGATACTGGTTATTCAACCTAAATGCAGGAAATATACCAAAATTGGTATCGAACAATCTGATGAACTGTTTGAAAGAACAACAAGCTTTAAAAATCTCCATCGTAATTATATGAGTCTTAACAGAACTTCTCTGATCCCTCAACCATGCAAGGATGCAATAATGTTCATAAGTAAAGTAAAGCTAAATGTTTTGCCTTATTAAATTTACATGTCATGGAATAGAGTACACATACAAAGTGACTGCATTTACTATGTGCATGTAATCCCAACAAAATCTGACATTCATAAAAATCTATGAGCTGCAGCCATTTATTTCTTAAATGATTTCTCCTACAAAAGACACTGATGAGGCACTTTTCCAGAGCTATAAGTAAAATGAGTCACAGTTGCTCTAGAATCAGGCACATGAACTCAGCCACAGAGATAAAGAGTGAAAGGGGGGCTACAAACATAGGACAAACAATCCACTAGATGAACAATGATAGGATTTTAGCTTGACGTATGTGAATTATGGAAGTCTAAAAGACTGTGAAGTCAAAAGAAGTATCTGGGGCTGAATGTAAATGTAACCATATTTCTTAAGAGTGGAAGAGATCTTCATCAATATGGAACAGATGATCAAAGTTTTAACAACTAACGGTATTAGAAAGTGTAAAAAGGAAACAAACTAGGATATCAATGGTGATCCCACTAAACCAGTAGATACCTTACTATCGTTAAAAGATGCACGTGGCCATGGTCATTTTCATTCATTTCTTCTCCAAAGTACCAGGAAGTCTATAAATAAACCTGATTTTCACTAAAAGTCCATGCTTACTGCAAGTTTGAATAAAATGAGATAGAATGTGTAACTGAACTTCCACAAAAATGTAGGAAGAATCATCAGTGTATTTCGATCAAAACAGATTTGAGGCTCATTCTGTAAAGCCAGTAACACTTCCTTCTCTTACAAAGGGCTATTCCAATAGTCAGCAAGGTTAAACTCATTAGTCTTATCTGTGTCATTATGGTAAATATGTTTTTACTAACTCAGCTTGGTGTCCTCAAATCTCTACCGCAGGTGAGATAATATTTTGTTCAGTTGTAGAAATGGGAACAAGTTCCTGTGCCTTACCTCTGCAATCTGAAAGATCATGGAAGCCTTACCAAATTTCCTTCACGAAATGACTAGTGCAGCGTTAATCTCATGAAGTTCTATGCCTTGGAAAGAACTGTGGATGGAAAGGATGATTTCTTCAGGAGGGTGTGGTCCACTTTGGTTTAGTACTATAAAAGTAGGGTTTAAGAAGATAAATCCATCTAGTGAGCGAATTGTCATGCAAGTTTTGAAAAGCAATTTTAAACAAGCCAGCAATATGGAAATTGCTCTTCACTTCCTGATGGACTGCAAGAAACATATTTGTTTTGTTGTGGTTTAGGCCAAACTGGCCATCAGATGAGCAACAGATGCTACCCCCTACCGCTCTTTAAAGAAGGAGGCAGAGGAGGGAAAAAGAGACATGAGTTTAGAAGGAACTAAACTACTTTAATGAAATATAAATAATAAAATAATTTAAAAAATGAAATATCTACAAAACCATATCAAGCTCCCAGGATAACAATCACATCACCAGCTGGCACTGGGGAAGTCCCAGATTGGACTCAGTGATGAATTCTGAACTGGATTTTGGATCAGGATTCAGGATCAGGATCAAAGGCAGATGAACAGAGTCCTCCTCGGATGCCGGTCGTTGAAGAAAAGAGGCTGACCCTTTGATCCTTCAGCTTTTATCCTGAGCATGAGGCAGATGGGATGGAATACCCTGTTGGTCAGTTTTGGGTCATGTGTCCTATCTGCTCCTCCCCGCAGGTGGGACCCCTCTATGCTTTTCTGCTTCTGCACCTCCGACAGGGCAAATAAGCAAGTTAGGTCCCCTTGGGTGTTATAGCAATAAATATAAGCAAGAGCCCCTCTAGATACCATGCCTTGGCATCAGCTATAAACACGAGTCTTACCACTCTGAGAGCAAACAGTGTTTGCACAATATGCTGTTAATTTCAGTAATTAGAAGAGGCCCAGCTAAGAAGAAAAGTTACTGAACAAAATTGGTCCTGTTCTACCTTAAACCAGGACATGTTTATATGCATGTGTGCTTAGAGCCCCATTTTAAAAGTACCCAAGACAAATTAAAGGCTTTTGTTTAGAAGCACTTTTTGCATTTTTCTTATTTATCTAAATAAGAAGCTCCCCCTCTAGCCTCAAAGAGGATTTCTTCTGTATTGAAAACATGTCTTCTTGTGAGAAAACAAGAATAGAAGATTGTCGAGCAGGAAAGAGCGAGAGAGACTTGCTAGACTTCAGCGTATTTTAAATAGATACATTTGATTTATCTGCAGCCCCTTCAGCATTTGCTTTCTTAGCAAGTAAATCTGTCAGCTGGTAAATATCACAGTAGATTACAGAGCACAACAATGAAAGTTACTTGATATTAATGGAGCAGCCTCTGAAGAGGTAAGGGCTAGTTCCTTATGAAGTAGCATGAACAAAGCTGGACTATAAAACAAACACGAGAACACTACAAGAGATATTTGATGACATGAATGTTATGAAAAAAGGAAAGGTTTTCAGTGCTAGAAAAGTGATTTCAGAGGAGAAACAAAAGAATTGACTTAATGATCTGAAATCTCAAAGCATGAATCCTTATATTTCACATTATGCCACTGTTCTCTTAAGAAAATTATCTTTCGGACTAGGGGAAGAAGAAAGTTCATTGCAGAGGCAGGCAATATGACAGTGGCAAACACCGCTTGCACATTTAAAAAGGAATGGAAACCCCCTACAGACTAACAAGAATAACAACCTTTCATTCAATGAAGCCTCAGAAGGATTTGAAGCTGTCATTTTGCCGGATGAAAGACTAGTGATGTATGCTGCTAAAGTAATGGGAAAAATACAGAACTAGTCATGGAAGAAAGATTGCTATGAGCATCTTGTAAATATAAATATATACAGAGTCATCTCAATTATCCAAATCACTAGCTAGCCAAACTCTCAATTACTAAAAATAAAGAATGTTCCCTGAAGCAAGAAGAGCAAACTAAAGAACATGGAGAAAGAGGACCTCCCTGAATTCAAGAGCAGGATATTATGCAGATGCCTCAAAGGTGGCCTTTGGTATCCTTTATTACGCCGAGTCATGAAGAATTTTTATTTCATGCTGGAAGAAGCAAGACATTTTGTAAAAATCCATGTCAGTCGTTATAAATACAAGATATGGAATATTCTTGGGAAGCTATTTGTACCTGATATTACTTGAACTTGCTGCTGTAATGAACACCAGATCTCCCCAAAGGCCACATCTGCTGTTGTCAGAAGTTATCCAAGTCTTCAAAAGTGTAGCTGGACACAACAGTCAAGAAAAACTTTTTTTTTCTATGCTTACTCAGGTGCAAAGTTGAAATCTGTGACAGGATTTTATGTAATGCAATAAATGATTGTATGAGGCAACAATCACCTAACACTGTGTGCTGCAAAATGCTATAAACAAGTCATCAAGCATAAAGGAAGAGCAAAAGACATAAAGAAAGGGCAAAATAAGTAAAGGCATTGAGTAATCATAAGAATTAGTTATTTTATTTTGTGTAAATACTTTAGTCCTGTGGACGCAAAGGGGATTGTCCGTGTGCTCACATATAGAGAAAGATCCCATACAACCCAAGTATGACAGATTCAAATACAAGAAAAAACATGACAGAGGCATTAAAATTATGTAGGTTCCCTAAGCCACCTTGATCCAAGGTTGACTAAGTTTATTTGAGTACAGCAAGGAGGATTTTGCTGACAGGCTAAACTCCATTTCAAAATGGATAGGCCGCATAATACAGTACATCAAGTAGCACTGTGTTAATGCATTTTAAATGTCAACTTACATGCAGTGCAGAATGAATAAATACCAGAAAGGACTCCATCGTTTAAACAGCTGATTCTGAGCAACAGTGATCCTTGCCAGAGGGACAACCTTCTTTTCTGGCCATTGAATGTAATGGAAGATCCAAATTCTCCCCTGTCCTTCCTAATCCCCTCTTACTTAAATACAGCCCAGAAAGTGTGTAGGTCTACCCATATGTTGTACAAGTTTTGAAAAAACTACCAGTTTTACAAAACTCTGACCGTTTCAGCTGATTTACTTTCCCATTTCTATTAGCTTTTCTCCTAAAGGCCGTGCTTTGCAGCTAGGCATCCAATACGCTATAGCCTTGTATGTAGTTACTTTTGATGATCGTAAATCAGTGATCAAAACTCAGACTCTGTTTTCTGTTTGGGTCTGTAGGAAACTCATATCTGGTCTGCTTTAAACCCATTGCTAATCAATATCTCTCAGCAAATTAATTAATTAAATCCTTAAAGTCTCTTGCATGCCTTTTTGAACATACCCTTTTATTTCTTCACAAATCAAAAAGAATTAACGGAAAGGAATATGTCACAGTTCAGATAAGAAAAGAAACAAAAGGAAAAAGACAGCAGCAGCCTTGAAAGTCATCTATCACAGTTTCTGAAGTGTCATAAGCTCTTTGAGCATGTTTTTTTTCCCTGTGTCAGTTTGCAGGCAGTGGCTAAGAGACCATTAAGGCTGGCAGAAAAGTGGCTAGCTATCTGTCTTGTTTCTGACTGAAGAAAACAGTAAAGATGGAAGAATAAGGGTGACAGAAAGATTAAAAGTAGACACCTAGTTAAATAAAAAATTGAAGCATCAGTGACAGATGTTCTTAAATTCTCAAATGTGTTTAGATCTTTTGAAAAGGAGCAAATGATATTGCACTGGAAAGAGCTAAAAACAAATGGATTCCTTTCTAGTATTCCTGTTACAGCTGCCAGAGAGATTCTGATCTCAAAGTCAAAACATGCTGGAGGTACCTGGGACAGAAAGAAAACCGACAAAAAGAAAACCTCTCAACTACTTTTTGTGTCCTACATAATGAAGCAGTTCAGACACCCATTTTGAAATAGTTCTGAAATTAGAGTAAAAGCATTATTATAACAAACTTCCAGAATTACTGGGTGACAGGCAATTGGCATGATGGACTTTTACACTCCAAAAGAACAAAAGGAGATAGTACTTGCTAAAACTGATCTCTAGTAGACAAAACTTATTCAACTGTGGCACCTTTATTGGATTGTATAACTAAAAAACAATGCATCTTTGTACTTAGTTTGACGGTACAATTCTAAATAGATCAGAATTAGCAGCAGTTAAGTACTTACTGCAGTGTTCTAAGTTAAAAAGAGATAATTTCAGACTTTCAGTAAAATGTCTATAACAAGGAAGCCAAGACAGAGAAAACAGTATTGAGAATTACAGACAGATATATGTGATAAAGAAGCTTTCTAAATATAAACTAAAGTGCTTTCTGGTGGATGAACAAGGAGAGGAATAATCCTCTCATCTGTTTGTAGTGTTTCAGGCAACAACTCTGACCTTCCTGTCTTGTTCTATGTTTGGAAATGTCAAAGCAACTTCTTAGAAACATGAGTTTTAATTAATTAATTAATTAATCCTTGCTTAACAAGAACTTACAGTCAAGCAAAGCCTTCATTAAAGGATTACACAAGGCCTGATACTCATTGCTAAATTTCCTGGACTCTTCTGGGAGAGGTTAAAAGGTTAAAATTCTTGCAAACAAAGATGGGGCAAAGTCCTTAAAGTATTATAATTAAGTAGTTTGAACTTACTTACCCACACAAAACTGTATTTTTTAGATTTTACTGCTTTTACTTTCAAAATCTCCTTTTATTTTCATTTAAAATCAGTTTTTAAATCAGGCTACATTATTAACAACTTTTCAAATTAATGCTGTAAAACAGTATATACCAATTATAAAACTGAAAGAGTTTACTTTGCAGGGTGTTTTAGAAATATATTTATGATTTATGACAGGTGTGTTCGCAGACTCCTCTGTCTTTCTTTTTGAGCTTGAATAAGCACAAAACTAACGCAAACATTCCCTGAGCTTCTGCATTTAATCTACTGTCCTGTGAAAATAAGATAATTTACTCATTTCACCTCACTTGAATTAAAATTGTAACTGAGCTCAAACCATAGTGAACTTCTTTAGAAAACCTATTCTGAATTTAATCTCAAGGGTATTTGAAGGGACATAAGATTGGATTAAAGACTGACCTACTATTTCATTGCTTTACCTCAGTTCAAGGATTTTTTTTAATTGGGAAAAGTGTAAAATATATAAAGCTGAATTATTTCTGAGTGCGATTTTTTAAAATTAGCATGTTCTGGATTCCTGAAAACAAGAATGTCTAATGATATTGAGGGGTGGGTATTAAAACACCTAAAATGAGCTCAGTATGAAAGACGGTTTCAAGGCAATGGGCCTGACCTTCCACAGCCTGCAAAAATCTCGGGTTACTTTTGTTGTGCAAGTCAGAGGTAGTGCTGAGCTACCTAAATGGCCCTGCAGGTTCATTCTGTGAAGAAACATTTCTCTACCTCTTCTAATGCTTGCGCTCAAAAGATAGCTATGGAAAACATTGCTACAACTGAGGCACTTCCATACCGCAGGGAATGGGTCTCCACAATGAGTCTTCCTTTGGTCTACCCCTGCACCTGAATCCTTCTCAAGCATGTCTTGGCAGGTGGGAAGTATCTGGGTGGATGTATCAGACTGAAGTGTGCATCAACAAGAGAGCAGAAACACGTTTATGCATCAAGCAAGTCCCAGTCTTGTTTTTGCACACTAAGCATATGCAACAAATACCCAGAAGTTTCATAGGAAGCTGCAACAAAGGAGGAGGAAAGACATTGATGACACATGACAGACTGAAAAAAGAAAAACAATGAAAAGGCTAGTTTTCATTTTTGTGCTGAAACATAAAATGCATTGCAATGATAGAAATATTCCTTTTTCTCCTAAATTTGTCTCTCTCACAGACTTCTGCATTAATAAACATATTTATTTCTAGAAACAACTTTCTTTGCCTCCTTCCTATCTAGCTTCCTACTACAGTTTTAATAAATTATCTAAATGTCATTAAAACAACTCATTTTTATAAGGCTAGATTTAACATGCATGACAGTCCACACACCTACCTCCCAATGTTATAAAAATATTTCATCTTACCAATTACAAATTATGTATTTTAAAGATATCCTCTAATTAAGTCCTGATTTGGTAATGTCTGATGATTCTTACTGAGTAAATAAGGATAAATGACTTAATACAACCTGCAATTAGGGCATTTTATATGCCTCAAATTCACTACTTCATCTAATTATGTAATTGTGTGGTTAAGAAGCAGATTCTTGACATGATACCTCCTATTCTGTCAAGACCTGGAGAGGAATTAGTTTACAGATATTTGACCTTAGACATTCTACATCTTTATGTACTAAATTCTCTATCAAATGTAATTCCTTTTCATTTATGCTATGAATTGCATAATAAGATGAAGTACATTATAATAATATAAAATGCATTATAATCAGAACATCAGTTATCTTTTTCTGCATTTTCTCACAAATGGACGTTCTCCTCAGTTTTCACAATGTCCATGGCCTTTTCTGAAGTTACAAAGCTGAGATTATGATGTACAACTTCAGTTTTGGTTGTCTGAGCTTAGTCTTGTAACTTCATGTAAAAGTCTTTAGATGCAGCAGTACTGATGTAAAGAGTTCAGTCATTTTTGAAAGCATTTTTCATTATATTCCAAAATACAGAATGGACAATGTTAACAACAGCAACAGAGAGCCTTTTAGTGAAAGGATAAACATGGCAAAAAGCAGCATGTTTGCTTTTTGTCTAACAGTTTTCATTAAATGCCAAATAGGAGCTAGGCGAGAGGACACATGGGGATGAGGAAAGCATCTGAACTCCTGCTCTTCTTCTGAACAAATGCTTCTATTCCCACATGATCCAGAGCCCAGACTTCTCTACTTCACATAAAAGCCTAACCGAGGTAACGTTTTTTGTAAACGCACCCTTTGTAGAGTTGCTTATTGTCCTTACCCAAGAACTAAAACTCCTGGACTCAATATCATTTTCAATCTGAAGAAAAGAGTTTGGGGTTATTTATAGGTAATGAGCCACAGAAAAGAAAACAGAAAGATATTCTCCTTTCTCCTGAACACAACCCTCACAATTTCTATGGAAGCTGGAGTTCCATGAAGCCAAGGATGCAGAAGTCATGGGCCAGAAGAACAGTATGCAAGTGAGAAACAAACTTTTAATACTGGTTTATGTGTAGACCTAAAGGGTAGAGACCTTTTTTTTCTCTCTCACAGCGTTCAGATTTCCATGACCTTCCTGAACACTTACAGAACGTCATACAAACCATAGGTAAGGATAAATGCAACATTATAAAATGTAGAGCAGTTTATCTTCTCTATGATGCTACAAAACAATAGTGTGAAGATGCCTAAATTTCTTGGAAGATTCAGAAAGTCCTAAGTTTAACAGGAAAATGTTTAACAAATAAAATTGCAGTGCAAAATATTTGAAGTGATCAGATAATTATTAGGATTGTTATTGTTTATATATAACAGCCACCATAATGCTTTTTTCTGTCTGCAATATTATCCATCAGTTCTTTTTCATCTCATAGTGCCTGCTTTGCATATTCAGAAGCTTGCCCCCACTCCTACCCACTTTAGGTCAATGGGAGTTTAATGACTGCCCTGAATAACAGGATCAAGCCCATAATCGCTGTCAAAGTAACAAAAATGTTTAATGCTTGTAAGTGAAATGGATGACCTTCTAACTTGCCCTCATGAAAAATGAAGCTGGTACTCTGATATACATACCATACATGCTCATATCTTGAATTACCCTAGGATTTTGCTCTACGTGGTGTCCATCATTTGTCACATTACGTTATTTTAAGTAGGCAACCTTGCAATCAATAGCATTAAACATCTTTCTTGGGAAGAAGTGCATTACACAATAAATCTCAGTCAAGCTGACAGAAGGGATGTTTAACCCTCATTCCCTCAGATACCTCTGGCCAAAGTTTTAAAACCAAAGCCAAAAGTTAGGCAGAGTAGTACAAAATTCAGATGACCTTATTTTCAAGAGGGCTTGGCAGTCACAACCTTTGCTGAGCTCAGTGAACAGTGTGAGCTGCATATTTAACACCTGACAGCCCTGAAAAGCAATTGCCCAGATACAGATTTAGGCCCCTAATCTTAGGCACTCAAGTTGAATCATTTAGATCTTTTTGCTGCAGTGGCATAATTCAAGTGATTAGCATATATTGACATACACTATATTAACCTACCTTTCAGCTGTCATACACTTAAGCAGATAGCTCTATATATCATTTGTTTAATAATCCATACAGTATTGTCCTTTCATTAATAGTTAAGTACATGTGTTAGACAATAAATTAGATGAGTGATAGCATACCTTATAGAAAACATGGCAGATAAACTTTAAGATGACAAGTGATGTGTTAGCAATATCTAGTTCATTATGTGAGGCTATCAAATATTTTGGGGAAGTTTCTGAGGATATAAATTTATCTTGGGATTTTCTGGCTTCACAACTGGTATTCCTACTATTTTATTGCCATAGAAAGTACATGCTTACATCATAATTCCAATTTAACAAGGCTTGCTTTCTGTGTTTCTCTCTCTCCATCCCACCCAGCTCCCAATGTGTCTGAGCACTCAACACCAATAAATGCCAAAAAAGAATAATGTGACCACTCCCAATTCAGGGTGTCAAAAAGGCTGCAGAAAGAAAACAGTTGAAGTTGGTACTAGGAAAGTAGTCATTCTTTCAAAGCTGCAACACTAGCTGAAGCTCTAGAAACCCCAAAAGTCTGAACCAAAATTTTCCTTGTTAGTCAGAAGTTTATACAATTGGAAAGTGTTTTTGAAGGTAGTTATAAAAAGAGAAGAAAAGAGAAGTATAAAAGGGCAAGAATGACTTATTTTACAGTTTCCAAAGCTGCAAAATATGTAAGTCTATCACAAGGTCAGTTTAGGATGTTCCATAACATATGCAGAAAAACAGTAAATGAACAGGGTTGATGTGAGTAGAGAACAATTGGGTTTTGTATATTGTTTTACAGAAGAATATGCTGAACCTTTGAGAGGCAAACATAAAATTGGACATGGAGTATTCTTGCTGTACTTGCCTATTGTAAAACAACCCTTCGACTGAAACTTTTTTTTCTGTATTGAAGTCTACCACAGTAACAACTACGCTATTTTGTTCTAGCCCCATACACAAGACAGCAAAATCCACCATCATTCCATATATACATATTATTCAAGACTGGGATTATTCAAGCTGAAATTCAAAAGTGAATATAAAAGATTACTCCTCTGGTGTCACACTTTTGACTAAAAATCCCCCTGGTTCTCTGGGTTGTGCTGATTTTTTTTAATGCAACTCATAAGACTCACCTCCTGTGGCTGTTGTATACTTGAGAAGTAGGCAGAGAACCTCAGTAAAATCCAAACACTGCCTAACACTATTCACACTGCAGGTTCTGGAGCCCTGACTGAGTAACGGGGTCCCCAAAGCTTTCTGTCCCAGACTCTGTTAATGGATTAAGAGATAGCTAATATCTCATAGTTGAAATCTGGAGAAACTATGCCTTTCTTAATTTTCACTGTTCAGTCATGACAAATGTCCCATGACAGCAATGGTATGGTGTGATTTTCAAGCCTCAAGCAGTTGCGACACACTTAACTAGCTCAAGTTCATTACTGTTTTACAATATCTGGGACGTGTGCAGCCTCCTTCTACATAGTCATTGCCTGCCCTGGGGCAGGTACCGATAAACAAGAACCACAGAATGACAGGATGGCAGCTTTATATGCTGTGTGTGGTGTACTGGTATCTATTGCCCAAAACGTCCCAGCAGGAAAGGGTGCCCTATAGTCCCTTAGACCTGCTCTCGTATCACTTTTCACTGTGATTTCCCAGTACCTGAAAAAAAACATGGACCAGTTGGGAGGGCAGTGCTGCTCAGTTAAAAATCTGTAAAGAAATATCTCCTGTAATGCAGATACCAATTACTAACTTGATATTCACATTGAGTGCAGGTTTGCAAGAGTGGTATGAAAGCTGCCAAATCCCAGCTAGTAAAAATCCTTCTCAGCTCAGTTTGACATGAACCTATCCACAGACAGCACAAAACCTCTGAGACATACAGGCCCAAAACAAAGCTCATGTCCCTCCTTTATTTGTGCCACAGACAGCTTCACAGGCAGGAACTCCCCAAGGGCTCAAAGGTGACAGATGAAATACGTTTACCTTTGCCTTTTCTTTACCCTACCCAGTCAGCACAATCCTAGAGCAAGTCATGGTCCATCAGTGAACCACCACAGAGGACTGAGTCACAGCAGTAGGGGATGGATCAAGGAAAGTTTTTGATAACCCTGTGAAAATAAAATCAATTTACAGGTTATTCAGAAACTTTTCATCTAGATTCCTTTCCTAAAGAAACAGGCGGGTGGATAATTCTGTATATGAACAAAGAAACATATTCTTATTGATGTTAGAGATACAGAACTATAAAGTATTTCGTATACACTAATGAGGAAACTTGTGATAAGCCCATATCTGTCAGAGCAAAGGTTTGTTCCTTTTTTCCTACTGAGATGGTTAACTTCTTGCAGTCTTTCTTATTTACATTTTAAATAATGAAACACCCATGAGTACCAGGCACTTTTCCATTGCTGCTCTGTGCAAAAAGAATATTAATAACATTATTAATAAAGCTGGGAAGACTGCAATAAAATGTCTCTGCGCTTAAAACAAAGGAGCATCCTGAAGAACTCAGCAGATTTTCTGCTTTATGCAGGTTTGATAACACAAATATGATTAAAATGTTCTCTGCTAGTAGATTAGAAATGCCAATTTACGTAACAGAAACTGCCTAAAGTGTAGGCACGTTTGTTCAAAGAGATTGCATTCCCAGTTGGTTACCAAACACTTGCTTCATTGCCTGGTCCTCAAATCCCTTCTTACTTAAGCTACTGCAAATCAGGATGGAATAAATGCCACTGTGATCTTTACCAGTGGAGCTAGAAAATATAGGATCTATGGAGAATATAGGTCCCTCATGCAGAACCAGACATGTAACCTCAGCACTATGCCAGAAGCTCCACTGCTAAGATTACAGCTTGACTTGTCCTCTCACCAGCTGCAGATCATGTTGATCCCACAGCATCTTTGAAAATGTGCTCACATGATCTATTATCATTGATGATAGGCATAACACGTATGCTACACAGTGGATTGCACAATACATTGCAGGACTGAGGACGAGTGGAAACAACTGGAACAGTGCTAATGTGTTCTGACACCTTCATTTAGCTGGGGAGGGGGGCGGGCACAGTTTTTTAAATAGTGCAGGTTGCCATCAGGAAAATAACTAAAAGGACATACTAAATTCATGCTTCACAGTCTACACATTGCGTTTTATATCTTTCCACAATGCTAGAGGAGACATTAGCTCAGGACAT
Organism: Ibidorhyncha struthersii; assembly: GCA_013398815.1. Classification (NCBI taxonomy): domain Eukaryota; kingdom Metazoa; phylum Chordata; class Aves; order Charadriiformes; family Charadriidae; genus Ibidorhyncha; species Ibidorhyncha struthersii. The sequence continues at coordinate 183,259 of VZSZ01010651.1, read as the reverse complement.
CAAAAGTAATTTATTTCACCTTGTATATGCTCTCTATTTTGCCTGGTCTGAAAAAAAACCCACATTTTAAAAGCCTGAATGGCAGCAGGAAAAGGTTCAGAAAATGTTTCAGATTTTAGCTTCAACTATATACTTTCCCTGAACAGTTGTGTATAGTGAAGAGGGACAAGGCTTCATCCAGGACAAAGATAGATATCCTCACCTACTATGAACAGGTTTGTAAGAAATTCTATAGAAAAGGTGGGAAAACAGGAATCAAACACAGAAAAAAAGGGTAATAGTGGGTGCAGTCCAGCAGTAAAATAGCAAAGGAAGAAGAGGTGAATGAGGGAAAAAAGGGAGTGATGCTGCTTTCCTGCCTGAAGGAGGAAGTGAGTTTTGTAGGACAGACATGAATCTTTCTAACACACCTTGGTATCTACAAATTGCTTTCCAAATTGCTGACTTTTCTTATTCACTGCTTTTCTTTCTTTTCATCCCATTCTTTATGGTCAGGGCTTCTGAAATACAGCCACTAAGGTTTGTTACTCAGAATATGAGCCTGAATTAGACACTGCTAAGCCTGAATGCTTGAAAATCACTGGACTCATACTGTGCTTTCTTCTCAGTAATAGTTTTTAACACTTGTGGTGCAGAGTGTATCACAGTTTCAGATCCATTACTGTAAATATATAATTTATCAAGTTCTCTGTATAGACAGTCTTATATCATATATGTATACACATGAAGCACACATTAGAAACACAGAGGAAAAAGGAGACAATATGGGCCATGATCTATTACTGCGTCCTATGCATTCTCTTACAGCTGCTCTGCAGATTCTAATTTCAAAACCACACTCAATATTTTCTCTTTTCCCCCATCTGAACCACAGTACAGCCAGTGCACAAGTCCCTCGTGTATTCAAGTCCTAGAGCTCAGAGAGCAGCGGAGAGAGATCAATACTCAGAAAAGCAGACCAAGACTCAGAAATGCACAAGAGAGAATACACTGCTGGCCCCTCTCATCACTCCTCTCTGCAGAGAGGTCTGTGGGTTGCATTTATTTGTTGAATTTCTTCTTGGATTGTTACATACATTCACAATAGGGCCTGGCAGAATCCATCTAGGACTGTGGACCTATTCAATACTGTCATACAAATAAGATTAAGGACTGACCATCCAGCAGTGTATGTCCAAGGCCAAACTCCTTTGAAGGTGCATATAGTGAAAAAGGCTGAGCCTCTGTAACTCATGGAATCCGGTTTGTGTTGCAGATTCCACCTTGTGCTGTGTGCTGACAATACCGCTAAGCTTTGCTGGAGGTCAATCACAATACAGTCCCTACCTGAACACTTTGTGCCAATACCTAAGAAAGATGATGGATGAATCACTGAAGAACAGCAACCTGAAGGTGGGTGCCCTAAAGTAAGCCCTATCGCACCTTTGTTCCTTAGCTGTTAAGTTAAAATCTCTTTCTTTCTTTTCTTTCGGATTCCCCTGCAGCAAAACAGGCAGAGAATATGCCAGAGCCTGGTAAGGAAGCCATTGGCTCGAGACACGGCATCAAATATCCCAGTGCCCCAAAGGGCTGAATAAAGCCTAAAACTCAGCTTTTCCTTTTCATGGACAAGTGCCTAGTCCCAGTTCTAATGACTCTAACAAGTACTATTCATAGGAAACTGAATAGGTTTAGCAGAAGAGAAGAAAAACCAGCAGCAAATACAAGAGATGGAGCGATTTGAGAGTATCTTAAAATTCAGGAGACTGCAATTCAAGCCCTCATACCAAATCAAGTATAGCATGGACATGGTCCCAAAGCCACCTATATTCCAAGAAATTGCTACTCTGCAATTCAGCCTCAGGAAGATTGCTTCCTACATAGCTTGATTACCAATCCAGAGCTAAAAAACAGCAACCAGAGCATCCTAACCCAGCTGGCCTTGGAGCAGAGCAGGCTGTTTTCTCCAGAGAGCAAGGGCTAGGTGGGGCTGTCAGCATCCTTTTTTCAGTTCCTCGTGAGACAGTTAAAATAAATAAATCAACATTTGTGGGAGGTTCAAGGCTTTGGATCAGTGAGACAACAAATCCCACAAGGAGAAAACCAGCACTTTCAATGACCGTCAGGTTCCTCAGTCATCTCAAAATGTGATTAAATAGTCCTCATAAAAATAAAGGTGTGCTAGTATGCTTCTAAACATGGGTTGTGTCCCAGGCTCTGACAGACTGTACCCCAGAGGCCAGGGCCTTCTGTGTGCAGCACTTTCTGAAATGACTTTCACAGGTCTTTTCCAATCTAGGAGATTCTGTGACTTCATGGGCAACATATGAGTGCCTCCTAGGACAAGAAAAAATGATTTCTCAGGAGAAACATACTGATGCAGGAAGAGTATTTCTGACATCAGTTCCGGGCCATTCAGAAGGAGGATGATAGTGTATAAAACACGGGGGATTTTACACTACAATAACAAATGCAGTACACAGATGAATGAGGGATATTGCTAAAAACAGTATGAAGCTCTGAAGCTCTTACAGGTAAATGTAACCAAAACCACCTAGGTGGGCTGAAGTTTCAAGTGGGAGCTAGGGAGAAGTGATCCAGCAATCAGATAAATAGAAGTCTGAAAGATAAGCTGTATACGGCTGAGTGACCTACATTTTTAGTCAAGGATGTCACTCAGGCAGGGTTAAAGACTGAGTACATGTAAAGACTGTAAACTGCTTCCAGAAATGCCTGAGAGTCCGATATCTTAACAGCTCATCTGATTTAAGGACTAGAGAAATACCCTTCTCCCCTAAACCACTGCAAACAACGTAATTCAATTAAATAATAACGTATATAATAATAGACAATATTATATATTTTATATATATAAATATAATAATACTATGTGTTCAAACTGCTAGGATGTTCGATGAATTGCATCTGTAAGTGACAGCTTATATATACGGAATAACAGTAAGCTAAAGGAAACCCTGAGAATACTCTGAATATATAGAAGAATGATAAACAATTTCTTTAGGGCCTGTTGCTTGCTGTCCAATGAAAACATTGGACTGGTGAATACTTGTTGCAAAAGCTGCAGACTTCACCACATTGAACACAAAGATTCACAGCCACAGAGGAAGCATTAAAATCAACAACACAGAGAAATCTCTTCAAAGTGCGAGAAAGACTCTTGGATTCTTACAGAGTGCCTAATGACTTCATGTGAAGCCCAGTAAGGCACAGGAATTTCTTTCTACCCACCTCATTGAAGAAGAAACTGTCTTGCATGACTGGGTTCAACATTCACAGACACAAATACCTTTTTTCAGAAATAATTCATGTCTGTAAGTATGTAGACATGGCAACTTTATGAAATATATAGGTGTGTATGTCTATGCACATGAACACAAGCTGGAAAAACAGCCAATTTCCTTTCAACATGGTGACAATAAGAGCCTGACTGGATGCGTATTCATTTCTAAGTAGCGCAAAAGCTTCTGTGCAGTGTTAGTTTAATGGCTTTTATTATGTCACCATGACCAAACTACAAAGATCTGAAAGCATAAATAGCTTTGCTAACTTGTGTTAATTGAAGATGTTCACAATGCTTCTCCAAGCACTCAAAAATGCAGCAATAGGTGTCAGAGAAAGTCCATTAAGTAACACAAGAACCTGTAAGTACTCAGAGTTAATAATCTACCTTGTCAAAGAAGAAAAGGTGCCACATCTAATACAGTGTGACAGAGAAAGAGCTTTGCAACAATTTTAAGTTTTTTAGAAAAAGATTTGTACATTATAAAATCAGATGAATTGTTATGATCTGACTTCTTGTATACCAAATACCATCAAACCTGATCCACTCATCAAGCCCACAACTTTCTGGTGAGCGGGAGTGTAGCTTTCTGAGAGACTTCAGGCTAGGTTTAAAAACATCAGGAACAAAACTCCTGATAATTAATGTTATTTATACTTTTTTTCCCTGTCTCTGATTAGCTATGGCATCCTACTATGCTTTTTTTTAATAGATCAAAGGAACTTTTTCTTCTCAGTTCTCTTCCTTCTTTAAGTACTTCTTGACCTTGGCCAAGATAAAATAAAATTTCTCTAACCTCTTCTTGAGAGCAGTCTTTCTAGGACTGATACTGTTCTTACATCTTTTTCCTAATTCTGTCCAGGACCTCAACTTCTCTTTGAAGTGTGTCGGTGTTTTGTGGGTTTCATTAATGCCAGAGAAGTAGGAATAACACCTTCTTATGTCTCTACCTGATGTTTCCCTGCTTTCTAATCAAAAGACCATGAGCATTTTTAACAGATGCAGTATCCTGAAAAGTCATTATGAGAAGATGAAGCACCATTTTCACAGAATGGTGTTCAGGAAGACACAAGGCCCAGAGTAGGAGGAACTGGCAATGTGTTGCTCTTTCTGACACAGTGTGCTAATCTCTTCCTTTTCCCCATTTCTTAGCCTCCCTTTTCAAACCCTATAATCTTTCTGAAACATTTGGAAAAGTGTCCAAAGTGCATGCAATTTGGAAAATGGCAGCAGCTGTTCTAATGTAAGGCTGTAACTCAGTGTCATGATCAAGATGGGCTTCTTTTTCTCCCTGGTGCTCATATACTTTCTGCCTCTGGACTATTCTGAACATTCCCTTTTCCACACTTACACGCAACTGCATCATATTTAATGCTTCGGCTAGTAATTTTCTTTCCTTTCTACTGATATGTAATTTCATCCAAAGGAATAGTCTCTTTTTCTGAATACCTCTCACATCGAGATCTTTTTTAATGATCCTCAGCAACTTCCTGAGAAATAATTCACTCTTCTTTACTTTTCTGTTCTTTCCTGCAATTGCTAGTATCTCTTTTTAACTTGTTGTTTCTTTTCCTCAGTGTTACCCTCTCTTTACTTCAGCTGTTCTTTGCTTTTACTTTAAACACTTAAGTTTTCAAATTAACTTTGATCTCTGTGTGTGGGTTGTCCTGGATAGTACTGCTTTTTATCTCTGTTGTATGTCTGCACCTTTTTCTCCATTAATCTTCCAAACCTATAAATTATTGCGGAACATATTTCTATTTTCCCCTCACTGCTTCCAGCCACAGAGAACTCACACTGACTTTAGACTTACTACTTTAAATTGTCCAAGACTTTTATCATTCTCAGCTTTTTGAGAAAGGCTGTTAATATTTTAGGGCTATATTTTGACCACAGAGAAACACCTGTAACTCCAAGTGTCTTCGGTGGGAATCTGTACGTATCTTTCAAGGATGAGTTTGGCCTTCAGTCCATGAACTAAGTTAAAATATGTTCCAGGCACTGAGTATGTTCTCTCCACTGTCGTATCGATATATAAACTCAATTATGTTGTGTCTCATTTTGGGACATGGGGAGTCACATCTGCTTGCAAGTTAGGCCTGTGAAACAGCAGAAGAGCCATTCCATTAAAAGATAAAAATTCAGGCAAAATCTTATTTGGAATGTCTAGAAATACAAATAAAATATAAATAACAAACACATCAGACTATACAGAATTATTCTTTTACCACTTGTCATTTTAAGGGTGTGGATGAATTTTGGACTAGTAAGAAGATAAAAAAGTTTAATTCTTCAGCCTAGGCTTCATTGGGAGGCAGAGTAACTGTTCACAGCCTTGATCATTTTTGATACGTGAAAACATTCTTCTCATCCACAAAGCCCTCCAGGGATTTAAGGTGAGAAATATCTTTTGGGTATGCATACAGCACTCTGTGTTACAGTAACGATGCTAGCAGGTATTGAGCATTGACCCATGCATAATTTCAATCCCTACCGGATAAATCTTTAAGTATGTTTGATTTGCTTATTCTCAGCTGTGTGTTATGTTCTTCAAAAAAAGACAAGGTCACACGACACTTCTTACAAAAAGGAGAGAGAGCCTTTTTTCTGAAGAGCAGTGCATGTGTTCAGATGGAGAACAGATAGAGCAGTCAGTCCTCAACCCTTGGAGGCGGTGGTAAGAGTCCTCATCAGGACCAGAAGGGACACTGCAGAGTTTGCTGCAACACAGAAAGTTTCTGAGTTGGCTGAATGTAAGCCTGAATGCAAAGATTTGCAACAGACAGAAGAAATTGTTCATAAGACATTTTTATTGCTAGTCACTTTGAGATTATGCTACTTCAAAAGCATTCTAAGCTTGTATTTCTAATACAAACAAACTTTGGTGTCTTAAAGGCTTTTGACTGGGAGCTCACTAAAGGGAAACATCTAAGTGGATGCCCTTCCAAAGTTCTGGCCAGTTCAAGGTCCCTGCTGGAAAATGTCTCCCTTCACCACGCTGCATGCTTTGTTAGTGTGCGACAGCATGTGAAGGAGGACATCCATGACCAACAAGCTGAGTTTGAGAGAATTTAGGGTCTTGATTCCCTGTGCATCAAAACATTAAGGCACAATTAATGTAGCACACAGGTTTACAGCTCAGTGACTGCACAGGCATAGGCACGGGCACATGCCCCACATTCAATTTGCCTCACTGACCTGAGGTCTCAGCGTCTCCGGATCTCCATAAGAGGTGTTTCTGCTATGTGAAAGCCTCCAAGGCTTGAGAGTCAGGACTATCTCTATTAACTTCTCTGTCTGATGACTTCTCCAGGGAAAGAAGAGATTCACCAAAAGCATTCAATCTGGGGTCTGTACTGCTCAAGAGCTTCCAGAAAGCAGCAGGACTATTTTTCACAATTATCCAGTTTCAGACGTGGCCTTAATATTAAGTTATGTTTTCCTTGAAGAGAAAAACATTGTTTTATGCTAATTGTAACCATAAAACAAAAGGAAGGCACTATAATGTGAGAATGGATCCACATGCAAACATACTTTGAAAATAAAAGTGCTAAATTACGCTTTATTGCATTAGCTAACTATGTACAATGCAGTTTTTATAACAATGATATATTGAATTAATACAAATTTTCACAGGCTTGAATGAATTCTGTGCTGAATCAAGAAGGCACTTTTTACTGTTTTCTAAAAGTAACTGAGCTGCTGGTCTTCAAGAAGGCAATTAATACTCCCGTGATTGTTTCACACAATTAAGGGATATGCAATACATAAACAAATTCTTTTCATTGATCTAAGGATAATTTTACCCCATGTTATCTCCATTTTCTGAGACAGCTTGAATACAGGTTGCTTGAGAACAACCACATTTAAAGAAAAACCTCTGAGTAAGTTTGTACTAGCAATCATCAGTTAATCACTCCAAATCCATTTACTTTTGTGGGGTGATACAAATACTGTTTATCAAATGCCGCAGTTCAAGATTATTACTCTTCACAGTGGACTTCAGAGCTCAGGATATCCATTTCACTCAATGACAGAGTGAACATTCTTAGAACAAGCTCAATCTTGATGATGTCAGATAAAAGTTAGTTCGATTCAATTATGATTTGGGATTCAGGACAGACTGAAATGAATTCTAGCCATGAGTAAATCCTTTAAATTGTCAGATTATGCTTGTTTTGTTGACATCTTTAATAAATCAGATAGGATATTTACATTTTTTCTGTTCAGAATGGAAACTATTGAATATTTAAGAGGTCTGTGTTTGCAACTTACTAAAATTCTATATTAGATAAATAAAGCATAATCATCCATTCCGTGTGCTAAACTTGACTTTATGGTTACCACATGAAGAGATATTGTACAGGGAAAATAGTAGTGTCTTGGCTATACTCCTGGTTCTATAGTAACATTTCCTAAAAGTAAAATTGATAGCATTTGATTTTAAGAACAAAAAACAGATTAATCATAGTTTGAGTAGGACATGAGCTCCTTTGAAATTCTTACCACAGTTGCTCAGCCCTTGTAAATCAGCCCTTGATTTTTGAAATGTTTATTACTCACTCAAACCTAGCCACAGGCCCAAAAGAGTTGTTTTTAATAATAATAATAATAATAATAATTTCAACAGTCTCCCTGTTTTCCTCAATGCCTTGTTTACTTTTAAACTCAAATCAGAAACACAATTAATTTAAAATAATGATTAATTTTATTTTTTTCCATTGTGGGGTAACATTTCTATTAATATAGGAGGAAATAAACCTCAAAAAATACCATTTTGATATTCAGTTCATCAAAAACTATTTTAATCGCTGGCTCACTTTATTTTTTTCGTACAGACTTTGATAGCAATTTAAGGGAACAAACAATTTTCAATGGCCAATTGGTAACGACCAGCTTATATTCACATTGTCTAGACCATCATACTGTTCTGCTGGCATGGCTCACATATACCCATGCTGTGCATCAAGTGGCACAGGATTTGTTATTCCATAACCTTTAGCACTTCATGACTAGAAGGCCCTCTGATACAGACCATGTGATCTCTCTCTACTCATCTAACAAACGGCATCACCCTGGTCATACTTCCCATGTGAGAGGACCACCCTCTCATGCAGTTCTTTAGAGAATATTTACCATATATTACTGGACCGTATTGCCTACTGCCATTTTTACAGTACCTGATGTTCAGAAAGCCTTGGCATGATGTGACTCATCCTTCAGAAAAGGGTTCAAATAAATCAGAAAGGCCTTATCAGCATACAACAAAAGTCCAGGGGGCTAACTTTGACAGTGGCCACAACCAGATGCAACCAGAAAATGTGAAAAATTAAGAGCTAGTAGCACATCACTAGACAAAAGTGATTATTAACTTTTGATGGATTTTTCTTTTTTGTTAATGTGTCCAGTTGCTTTTGAAAGCCATAAGCATTTACAAGGTCCTGTAGCAAGGCATTTCATGAACTAATTAACAACTGTTTGAAAAATAACTGCCTTTTATTCACCTTGGGCCTATCATTTTTCAACTTTATTTCATTCCCCCAAGTCCTTGTATCAAATAGACTGTGATCAGGGACTATCTACCCTCTCAGTGCCACTCTTTATCATACAGGCTCCTGAAGAGTCTTCCTCACTTGTCTTTTTTCCATCTAAATGAGTCTAGGTCTACTTAGTTCATTCTCATATAGAAGTTGGTAGATTGGTCCAGATTGCTGGAGGAATAAACTCTACTTCACCAGCAGGAAATGGAGGACGTCTTTGCTGGGGATGTTTCCCAACATCTTGTGCCTTTGGTCAGGCTCACAGCTCTAAGCAGTCCCCCTTTCCTTTTTCCTGAGTTCTGGAGGAGTAGTCCCCATGTGAGGGAGTGTGCTGCGATACACAAGTGGGAGGGCAACATCGGGTGCAGGATTGTCAGGAGAGCAGGACAGTATCACTCAGCATCACTCAGGATTCAGTGGCTGTGGTAATGAAGCGTCCCACTCTCAGTCACCAGGGAGGTGACTTGGGACAGAAGGGCTGTTTCTGAGCAGAGCATGGCAGTCCTAGCTCTATGCGCCTTGCACGTGGGTGCTGAGGTGTAACGGAATTGGGATGGGGTGGCTCTAGAGCTTGTCTCAGCCTCTTGGTGCTGTGCTCTCGCAGTGCTCATCTCCTGACCATTAAAGCCCATTCCTTTATATGATCTCTGTCCTTTGGGGAGGTGTCATAGGCTCCCTTTAGCGGCCTACCGAGGTATTATTGCTGGAGGACTCTCTCAGGTAGCAAGAGTGAGACACGGTGCACTGTCTGCAAGGTGCACCCTGTGGAAGGAGTTACTTTCTGTTTCACAACCACATTTTCCTGCCAGCAGATCTACTTGCATTGTTCAAGCAGAAACTGAGATCAAACTAACAAGTCTGTGGTGTGGACATCCAGGACTAGAGCCCTGCAGAGAAACAGAAAGGAAACAACATGACAGTGAGGATGAGCCAGCCTTTTTTAAAAATGATACAGAAAGAGAAAATCAGATACGCTGGCAGTTACATGACCTTTAAGCCAAGTATTTGCATGTGGCAATAAGATCTCTCTCCTAAGACCAAAAAGGCATTTATTTCTCCAGTGATTTATCTCTCCAGTGCAGCTCTGTGGAAAGGGACCTGGGAGTCCTGGTGGACAACAGGATGACCACGAGCCAGCAATGTGCCCTGGTGGCCAAGAGGGCCAATGGCATCCTGGGGTGCATCAAAAGGAGTGTGGCCAGCAGGTCGAGGGAGGTCATCCTCCCCCTCTACTCTGCCCTGGTGAGGCCGCATCTGGAATACTGCGTCCAGTTCTGGGCTCCCCAGTTCAAGAAGGACAGGGATCTGCTGGAGAGGGTCCAGCAAAGGGCTACAAAGATGATTAGGGGATTGGAACATCTTTCATATGAGGAAAGGCTGAGGGATTTGGGTCTCTTTAGTCTGGAGAAAAGAAGATTGAGGGGGGATCTTGTTAATGCTTTCAAATACTTGAAGGGAGGATGCCAGGGGGATGGGAGCAGTCTTTTTTCAGTGGTGCCCATTGATAGGACGAGGGGTAATGGGCACAAACTTGAACATAGGAAGTTCCATCTTAACATGAGGAGGAACTTCTTTACTTTGAGGGTGGTGGAGCACTGGAACAGGCTGCCCAGAGAGGTTGTGGAGTCTCCCACTCTGGAGACATTCAAAACCCGCCTGGACGCTGTCCTGTGCAACCTGTTGTAGGTGACCCTGCTCTGGCGGGGGGGGTTGGACTAGATGATCTCCAGAGGTCCCTTCCAACCCTGACTATTCTGTGATTCTGTGATTCTGTGACCTCGCAAGCTCTCTGGCTTCTCCTGGGGAAATGACCACCCATCAGTGAGCACATCTGTGTAGTTCCATTTGCACCCTAATTTTGCCCGCCTCCTATCCTGTTTTCACCCCATCTGCCTTTTATCATCCTCAAGTTTTCAGAATCAGAATAGGACACAGAAAACAGTGCTAAACACTCTTACTGCACACACAGGATTAGGGCCACATGACAAAACACAGGTTTATAAGCTGGTTAAAATCCTGTAAGAGGACATTTGATAATTTTTCTAGTGTCATTATTCTCATTAAATGGGTAACGATTTATCTGTGTGTTTAGATAAGAAGAGCTTTCCCTACAGATCCCAAGAATTAAATGACAAAATGGCTGTGTGGGGAAGGAACCCTCCATTAGATGTGGCCAAACAAGAACGTTTCATCACCTGCGTCAGAGCCAGTTACTGTCAAATACTTCTGATTAAGAGACCTATGCATGGAAAACAGAAATCAAGAGGCTGAGTGGCCCCGACAGCCTTTTTGCACTGAGGTTGCTAGTTTAAAACAAGTTCCAGTCGAGAATAATTGAACTCAGTTCAAATTAGATTGTTGCTTCTTAGCTCCGTGAAATGAGGTAGATGATCACAGTCCGTTTCCCATTAGCCTAACTGTCTGCTTTACTAAAACCACCTGCACAATTGAAACTAATTGGTGTCCTCAATAGCAGTATCAACAGAGAGGATACAATTAAATAGTAATGGATTATGAACTATACCCTCCCCCTAAAGACAGGATACCTTTAGACAGTGGCAGTGAGCAAGCTCTCCTGGCTGGCCCTTGGAGTGGGGCCACATTTATACCAGTGGGCTGCCAGTCAAGATCCAGTCACAAGCAGAAATGTAAGGTTATGCACAAATGAACATTAATAGGGATATATTTATTCAGCTAGAATATAAGCAGGCCTAGAGCAGTGGAAGACACATACTACTCTATTTGAATTGAAGGAATCAAAGTGATACGAGCCCTGGAGCTATCAAAAGGCCATCAGACACAAATCTCATGAGGGACTCCTAAATTCCCTTTCCTCCAGGGACTCACGCAAAGTCAATGCAGCAATAAAAAGCAAATGGCATTGACTCATAGAGCAGCATATATAGAGCAGGCTGAGAATACACTGATACAGTGCTGCTGCTGGTGAGGACAGCCTCTGACCATGAACTGGGCTGCTTTCACCAGTCGGTGGGAGCAGAACAGCAGAAGTCTGGTGCACTTCTGGGAGAAACAGTTCCTCTTCTAAACTCAGTGCTGCCATTACTGAAAAGGATTTGTCCTAAAAACAAATTGCACCTTGGCCTAGAGCACTGCTTTAAGCCTTCCCCAAGCCTGCTGGTTTCTCATTCTCCTTTTTTCACGGCTCACCCAGACTTCTGCTGCTGCCTTCCCACATCTCCACTCTCCTAGGCAGCACACACAGCTCTGCCAAACCATCCGTTTGCTACCTTCCTTGAAAAAGGGTGCTCTCTGATGTTTTCAGGATTCCTGCCACTGCGCTCTCACTCCCTTTTCCCTTGAGATACCCCTGCATCTCCTAACCTAATCTCCTACTGCCAGCTCAGCTGGTGGGGTACATGTTATCAGTGCCCAGGGATGTACAAAAAACCTTTCAGTAACTAAGACTAGCACTCTCCATTTGATTAGCTTCTTCAGACAACTGTCTCGTATATAAAGACATCCAGCACAAACAGTGTGGCATGTGGAGGTTGGAGAGGGAAAGGAACTGGGGCCTGGGTAAAGTTTGTGCTCTTCTCTCTTTAGTTAAAACCACTTCACTCTGGCCAGTTGCATTCATCTTGCTCTCTGCTCCACTGCTCCTCAAAGAACAGTCTGTATGAATGGCATGAGCATGTCATTCAAGGGCTGGATCTTACGGAATTGTTTTGTAGACCCATTAAAAAATTTCTGTTATTGGATTTTACAAATATATGAGCACCTGTGCTTCTCTGTTACTCTTTTTATGTGGCAGTTTGTACTTTGAATTTCTACAGGGTGCTTTTTTCTAAGGACTTTAAAATGATTAACAGCCACCAACAAAGAAAACTTCATACCACAGCTAGGAGTAAGAGAAGTAAATTTTCTGCTTGGGTAGCTATTTTTCCCTTACTCCATGCCATTTTGAAGTTCAGATCATCAACTCCAGAGCCAGGACTGAATGCCAGGCATCCTTCCCTACACTTTAACAAATATTAAACACTTGCTACAGCCTTACTTAGTGCCTCAAAGGCGCTGATGTTTTGACCCAACAGAGAGAATCATTTACTGTATTGTTCTGCCTAAAAATATGACAGTTCAAAGCATACTACTTTGTGCTTCTTCAGGTTTTCCTGTGTCCATTCAATAGGGAATTGCTATTCACTGACAACCTCTGTTCAATAACATAAAATATCTGTAACACAGCTGGAGTGATATCTGTCAATGTATCGACATGCACAAGCTGTGAAGTAGTTCAAAGTAAATTGCAGAAAATGTGAAAAACAGCTTCTGATTCCAGTTAATGACTATGCAATACAATGGGTGCTCTCAGAGCATTGCTTTAAGACGCATCAAATGTGCAACGCCCTCTAGGATGCACATGAAGGCCAGGTTTCTCAGAAGTGGTTAGAGTGCACAGCTGCTGCTGGTGTGACTCTTCCAGTCAAATTTTCAGATGACTCATTTAGCAAACTGAGCTGCTTTGAAAGTCCAGCCCTGGATGTGGATGATAAATTGATTTTAAGCACCTAGACTTTTTTCTAAAAAGGAAAGATAAAGAGAAGAAGCCAAAGGTCAACTGTAAATTGCTTTTTGTTAAAAAATAAAAATAAAAAATCTGTACTTCTGAAGAGGTGGTGTATTAAGCACCTGCAGACATTTGCTCCCATCCACTCCCTGATCATACTAGGATAGAGAAATTGTTATACTAGTGAGTTTTCGAAAGTATAGTTCTGCTCCCAATCATCATGCATTTAAAAATTTTTTACTAGAAAAAAAAAATCACCAAAACCAGGAATAAATATGACAAAATGCCTAGGGCTGGACATGAAGAATTCGTTACATGAATTAAAAGTGAATGACTCTACAACTGAATGCTCATCCACTTTTATTTCTTGAGACCTTAACATGATTTTGTTTTCCGCTGATAGATTCTTTCATCTACCCTGTCGTGAATGTAGATGATATCCTCTGGGTGGATTGTTCAGGTGTTAGCAAAGAGATAAACAATGGCATCAGCAGTGCAAGTATGAGTCAGCTGTGGCAATGCTCCCGCTATTTGGAATTTTGCACGAGGAACTACTGCTGATTTATTTCTCAAGGATCATCAAAGGTAGAGTCTGCAAGCAATAACAACTTACAGCTCTCCATTCATTTCCTGCAGCAGAGCAGAAAAAGAGAGAGACAGTATTACAGATCCACTGTTCACTTCTTTCTTGCATTGCTTTATAGAGCAAAATCTTCCCTCTACCACAGTTACCAAAATATTTTTCCCCAATCAACAGATGTGTGGCTTTTTAATTAGATCAGAATGGATATAAGGATAAGTTATGTTCACTAATATTTTCATTTAAAAATGTAAAAAATACTTCTGGAATGGCAGGTACATTTATACTAGCAAAATAAAAATGTAATTTTACAAGACTGCTACCTTCTTGTTTTGCGTCTCACAATAAAGCATGAACAAAAAGATAGTGTTATGTAAAAATAAGACTTAGAAGGCTGACTAAGGCAAATACATGTAATTTAAATGTATCTTAGGATCTCACTAGGAGATCACACATCACTTTACTACTATATTTGCAGCCTTTGTGAACTTCTTAACTTCTTAACTTCTTACACGAAGCCTCCTGCAGCATACTGATATTTGTGTTTAGTGAATCCATATACAGCATTATGAAACTCACCTTTCACTTTGATTAAATTCTTTGTTTAAGAAAAAAGCACTGAAGTCTAATTGTTCTTTTAAAGAGACCAGGAGACAGTATAGCAAAAAACCTGATCAACTGCTTCAATTTAAAAGCATGCAGTAAAACCATTGCAAGATAGAGTTATGTGTCTTTAGAATACATGGTAATAAATAAATTAAATCACCCAGAACAAATAGCACCAGCTGCTTCACAGATAAATATAGAAACTTGGAAATATAAAGGATAAGCTACTTCAATCTAAAATAAAAAGAAAGAAAAGAGTAAGAAGCAGTGAAATGTTGTCTTAGTCTCAAAAGCCTTATGTTTCCCATTTATTTTGTACTGAGTCCATTTACTTTTCTCTCATGCCCTTCCCTGTACGCAGTCAGTGCATACAAAACAGTATAACATGAACTGTATCATGATGTGTTTAAACTTGATGGTGCCTAAGCTTACTTGTGGTTTTTGGAGACAGGGGTTATATTCAGTTTTGGAAAAATCTTTCTCCTTTCCCTCTCCTTCCATTAGCATCTAAAATGTCGTTT
This sequence comes from Ibidorhyncha struthersii, assembly GCA_013398815.1. NCBI lineage: Eukaryota > Metazoa > Chordata > Aves > Charadriiformes > Charadriidae > Ibidorhyncha > Ibidorhyncha struthersii. Next base: position 168,207 of record VZSZ01010651.1, on the reverse strand, counting down.
GTGAGTTGGCTTTCCCCGCTCTTTATTGACCATTCTCATGGTAAAAGGAAGAAAGCTGAAAGATAATTAGATTTTGAGTCTGGGTGAGTAATTTTAAGAGCTTTGCAAGTCTCACTCCAGGATATATTTTATGTCAAACTCAGCTTTGTTCATTCAGTATAAAAGGCTGTGTATTACAAGACAGGATAGCTCAGCTTCACAGGGTTATGGAAAAGCAAGGGGGTGACATATTCAAAGCTTAATTATATCAGCCTTAATTTGAGCTCCATCATCATAAATAAGTGTAGACCAACATGTTTAAAGTTGACAAAACTGATCCTTCAGTAAACAAAAGCAATAAATTGCTTAAAAAGATGCCAGTTAACTGAAACTGATAGGAACAAACCCATTTACACCAGGAAATGTACATTAACCAAAAAAAAAAAAAACAACCCCAACAAGAAAGCCTCCTCTTGTCAAAACTTACTGTGAAAATAATAGATTTCCAATTTTGTCACAAATAAGTAAAAATTTATACAAAAAATACAGGATTTTTCTATGAACTGTCAGTTAGTAAAGGTCATAATATTTCCTTAGTAAAATATTACCATGAAAGCCTGTGTGTTAGCATATCTTCTTTGCACTTGCTACAAATAGAAAGTAAAAGAGCAGAATGTCAACAACTGAGCCATAGAAAATGGTTACCCAGAAGAGCGGTGCTTTTCTGAGAAACTTGGTGTTGTGTGCAAAGAGTTACTGCTCATCTAAATATGTCCATGACATGCAGCTGCCATATTCTCAGATAGTGAATCAGTTTAAGGAAGGCACTTACTAACTGGCTCTCTGACTTGGAACAACTTGGATATCCTTCCATTTTGCAGTTACGCTGATGTAAATGCTTTGACAGTACCGCAATACTAAGTCACAAACTGTGAAAAGTTGGAGAAAAAGAATTATCTTACTGGAGGTTCAAACTTTCTCCCTGCGGCTTATTCATTTACTTCACCCGAACTAGACTGTGAGTTCCTCGTACAAGCTGCAAAATACTAAATCCCCCTCAACATGCTTTGATTTTCCTGGTTATATTCATTTATACCACCTCAAATATTTTTTCACAAAAGCTTTCATTTTTTCTGTACTTATTAACTGCTATGAGATCTTCAGTCTTTTCTCAGTACTTCTTCAAAACGTCTAATCCTTTCTAGACCCTCTAGACCTTTCATGTCATTCTCATCTTCTCCGTTCTATCAGGTCTTCTAGTAAAAAAAAAGCATGATTCACCCCTGTAAACTTTAGCTATGCAAAAGTTCAGCTGTCTAAATTGGTCCCCCTTGAGTCACTCTGCACTTGTAGGAACAGGCAGATCCAAAGGGTAATGTGTCTGCTCTTAAGACAGGGAGCTTATTTTGATGTGTCAATTCACTTTTAGACGTGTAAAGTTAGGCAAGGTGGATACTACTCACAAGGCCTGTATTTGACCACATCCAGCCCATCACCCTTTTTGCACTCTATATTTGCAATTCTGGTTGCAAAATGGGGCTTATAGCCACCCACTACAGGGAAAGTTACATGCCAAAATGTTTACTTCATTTATTTGGAGTATTTTTATAATGCACTTCTTTTGTATAAATAGCTCGATTTCCATTGCCTTGTTTTGCTCCCATATCAGGTTACAAATTTGTGTCTAATTTGCTGTCCTCTCTCTTCCCAAGCTTTTAGCTTTACTGATCTTTCCATCCCACTTAATATACATTTTTCCAGTTTATTTTCTCCTGCATGCTTTAATTCATATTTCTGCCAGCTGAAACTCTTTTTACTGTATTGGAGCCCTTAGGCCTTTTTTCCATTTTTCCCTTATGTCCCTTCACAATCTAGTTCGTGTCCTTGAGAACACATTAAAAGGACTACATATCTCGATTCTCTGTCTGAACTGGATTTTGTCCTAATCAAGAAATTATATAGGTTTGGCAAGATGCTTGAATGTTGTTGTTGGAAGGTGAAGTTTTTGATGGAAATTGTGATCAAAACCACTTTTATTGAAATTTGTCACATCTATCACAGGCAAGCAGGGCAGGGCAAAACATTTCTGACCAATTCTAATTCCCATTTATTTTTCGGCAGCAGACTGGTTTATTTGCTGTAATATGCTAAAATTTCTAGTGACATCTGGAATGTGGGTTTAGACAGCCTTTGCACTGTAAAGTTCATTTTTGCAACAGGGAATAGGAGAAGTTGTTTTCACCCACTCTGAAGAGGAAAGTTTTAAAACAAAACACTGAAGAAGATCAGATTTGAGAAAATCTAGCGGGGGGGGAAAGTAAAGTTCTTTTTACAGCTTTCATCCTTCCTATCATCATAGTGAAAACTCCATTAGTCAAGACTATACAGAAGTTGGTAATCTTTGCTTGTCGTTTTGGAGTCCTTCGACAAATCTGAAGAACAAGAGGTCAGAATTATTTCTTATTGCATTCACAGCTTCATGATATTTCATGGGCGAACTTTATGAAAAGCATCAGGAATACTGTGAATCATAATTTCTCATTGTGGTATCACCACACTCACAATACGCAACACACAGACATGAGATCTGGAAATTATGGTATAACTATTGGCAACATTGCTGGTTAGCTGTGGATCTCTGATGAACAGATAGTGGATGGTATTTAATGCACTATATGCAATATTTCACAGGAGGGATTTTTTTTCCTCTTGCCAAATACCTGCTAGACTTTTTTTAAAAAAATGTGTTGGCTGTGTCAAATATATTTGAGTTGTAACAAATATTTCTCTATCTCTTTCAGATCCGCACCATCTCTGCTGATGCAAATCACAAGAAACCTAGTTGTATAGTCCAGCTGTGAGATCTTAATCCAGGAGAATTTTTTCTTTGTTTTTTTCAGATTTGAGGCTCAAAGCAGTGCTAAAGGCAGGTGCCATAGACAAGTACTATGCAATTTTCTCTTTTCACCTTTGTCAATAAACTTCATGATTAAGCTGGCCTCCATGGGATCCTTGTTCAAGGCTTCCCAGGAGCAAAAGCTTACCATTGAGAAATACTGATTACATTGTATTCTCTTTTCTCCCCTTGTGCCTCAGAATCAAAGGCAAAGCTCCCATTTCATGTGTCATCCCTTGCCTGGATAATCCTATAGTGAGGCGGGGAGTACCAATGTGAAGAAAGATGAAGGTTGTCATGAAGCAGAAAGTCCGGAAGAAAATGGTTACAGAATTATAAAGTTAAGGACTGCATGTGACTTGTTTGTTTCCACTCTTAACTGTAACTTTTATGGTTTTAGAAAATGGAATTTAAACACTCTATTTAAAATAGGCAAGATGATTACCTTATTTAAGGACAAAGAATGGGAGAAATCAGCCAACTCATAGAGTCCAGTTTCTCAAATTTCAGGCAGTTATGCAACAGCTGCCTGGTTTGAAAGGGGTCCAAGAACATCTGTACTATGCACTAAGGGATAAAAATTCTTCCCAACACCCTACCAGAAAGCCAAGCCTGAACCACACCCTAGGTAAAAGCAGGAAGAAGCTTGCTAATATCACAGCTTTAGTTGCTAAATAAAACTCACAGGGAGTCCTAAGAGAGTCACATACTTACACTGCAAGACTGCTGCTAATTTAAATTCAGGAAAGAACTTCGTCCTGAGCTCATACCTGGCAACTGGTTTTACACTGTCTGATCAGGGCACATCAACCAGACATCTGAAGCTGTAATGCCATTAAAGGTACAATTTAATGCCATCTATGCCTACTTGTTCACCTCCAAGGCTTCAGAGGACAGTAAATGCAGACCCCAGAAGCCAAATTACAGATCAAGATAGGAAACTGATAGCTGATTTCTAACCAGTGCTGAATAGAAACTCAGCAACATGTGTAAGATTGTATAATTTTCTGGCAATAGCATTTCTAAGGGACTCTTTGGGAATACTGACACACCATGTATCTGAAAACTGTCACTGCAGACTTATGTCCTGGGACAAAATGACTTCCCAGGATCCTATGACAAATCTCACTCCGTGAAATCTCCCACTTAATTACGTGATCTCTTTCCTGAGCATATCACATTACATTTAAAAGAGTTTAAATTACTCAATCCCCTCCCCCTTTGTCAGACAGTTATAGAAAAGTACTTCTTGGATGGTTAAGGAGCCTTCTTCCAATTTCCCCTCTAAATTTATTCATGGCCAATATATAATCATTTGATCTTATGCCAATACCATCCTTTAACTTAAATAATAATTCTTCTTCCTTGATATTTACCTCCATAGTATGTCATTCATTCATTCAATTCATTCAGTATAAAATAATCTTAATAAATGTGAAAATGTTGTAGCTATAAAATGAAAATGCACTATGATGACCTTTACTAGAGTCTGGTACTAACCTGATTTTATTAAGTATCAGAAATGTTATAACAGATATTAAAGTGTAGTGACATTCCCACATTATGCAAATCTATCTGGACTCATTTAAAGTCTTTTTGTCTTTCCTCCTCCACCTTTTTCTATACAGTTTAGTTTTAACAATGAAGAAGTTTTAATATTAAGCCCAGATTTTTAGAGAAGCATTTAGATATTTGTGTCTGCAAATAAAAGATAGAAAAGGATATGTTTGGACAGTTTGGTGGCTTATGCAACTGATCAGCTATTTCTGTAGTCTCTTTTTCAGGTAAGTAATTATCACAGTTGTCTGTACAAATTAGTTACTTAAAGGTACACACATTTGGTACATACTTAGAAGAAACGTGGAAATCTGGACCATGCAATTAATAAATCCACAAAATTCTGTCAATGTTATTAATATCTTCAGAAGACTAAATACTCAGCAGCAAACCACTGACTTTTTACTTTTTGCTTTCCTGTGGTTAGTGCACCTACACTGAAAAATTTTGCATTATATAGTGAGTTCAACGTATCACATGTCTGACCTGTGCTTTTGAAACACCAGTACCATCAAGTTTGCCCATAACAGTGTATAGGAATAATACCAGTAAAACAGTTTAGTGAAAAGATCTGTTCCTCTGTCTCAGAAGATAAGAAAACCTGGATTTTATGGGGTATGAACCAGAAAAAGATTAAGATTTTTTTACAAATATGAAGTCCTGAAGGTCATTGTTTGGCCTTGGAGTCAGAACAGAAATATGCATTGCCAAGAAATTCTGGCCGCATCACAGGCTTTGACTGTAATATTTCTCCTTGTACTGAGAGCTGAATGTTGTGTATATTAAGACAACAAAACTCATTCATCAACATACGTGACTTCTAGGACATCTTCGGAGTCACAGAGCCACAGAATGGCTGAAGCTGGAAGGAACCTCTGGAGGTCACGTGGTCCAATCCCCTGCTTGAAGCAGGGCCGTCTAAAGCAGGTTGCCCAGGGCTAAGTCCAGGCAAATTTTTAGTATGTCTGAGGATGGAGACTCCACAACATCCCTGGGCAACCTGTGCCAGGGCTTGCTCAACCTCACAGCAAAAAACTGTTTCCTGTGTTTCAATTCATGCCCATGGCTTCTTGTCCTGGTCTTCATCTTCTTGGGCCAAAATACCCTCTTTGTCGCCTTGTTATCTGTAACAGATGTGAGGAGCAGATGCTTGAGCCTCTTTTGGCTGCTGCTAAGAGACATGCTCTTTTCCATGTGCAAGTTTCAACTTTCTCTATAAGCATGTTTCTCCAAGCTACAGGCATGAGGTTGAATGTGACACTGCACTACCCATCACTGCTGCTGGCCATATGCCATTGGGGCTATTCTGAGTTATGTTCATTGTGTCTAGCAGGCACTTTATCTTTCTTCCTGTGTAGAACCATTGCTAGACCATAAACCATACACACAAATGGACCTTGCCACCTTTTAGTGGCAGAGAACGTTCACAGGAGAAAAAATAATGTGTGTTTTGAAATGGAAGAGTTTCATGTAAAGGACAAAAGATTAGCCCTCTAATCCATATGATCCTCTAGCAAAGGAATTATCATTTACTCTAAGTGGCCAAGTGGCTAGGTGCATAACATGGTAATGGTGATATAGGAAATTGTGCTAGCATCAACTGAGTTTTCTGCTTATATATCCCATAGTTTCTCTTCAATAATACAGAAGAAGCACGTAACATGCATTTCATCACAGGGATTGCCCATGTCACACTGTACATCCGACAAATCTTTTTATAGACCGTCTAAGCCATTACTATCACTCTATTGCAACATGATGTTTTCAGCTATTAAACATCAAACTGCTACTTCACAAACATAAATAGGTGATTTTAATTATCATTTTTTTCATAAGCGAGACTATTCATAAAAAGACTGTTTATAAATAAATCTGTATTTGTTTATTTAGGTGGAGAAATATTCTGTGACTTAATAAAAATTACTCAACAGATTTCCAAAAAAGCCTTGGAAATAAAGACTGTTACATCCTTAATGCCCACAACAGCAAGCCATTCTGAACTTTAGGAATGTTACAGAGTGGCTTAATTACTCTTGGGTTTGTCTTCAGCTATAAGCAACAAGCTCAGAGCCCTGAGATTTTTGTGATGTATTACAGTTGCTGTGTGTAGACATTTATCCATCCACGTTTGGTAATATTTGAAGCACTGTGCAGTATGTTAAAAATTATCTATATTGACTTCCCCTCACTATTCAAGACATGAGGCATTCGAGATTTCCGAGATTTCCAAGTTTTCTTGTGAAACAGTGTTGTACTTGCAGCTGTACCATCCTACAGGGATTTTACCATCATTTGTCTGCATTTACAGCTTTATCGTTTCTACACATGAAAATATTGTCCCTAGTTGTCCTGAGAAATAAATATTTAACTGATGAGATATGCAGCATTGCTCTTTATCCCAGGGAATCCTAAAGCGTTTAATACATTTCTGTCTGTTCTGTGTAACACAATGGATCAGCTTTATTTAGACATAACATGGCATTGGGACTTCCCATGTTTTCCTTCAAGCACAGTAATTCTTAACTTTTTCAATAATCACTATGCCCTTTCTGAAATTCCTCTCCTCTTCTAACTTCTCAGGTTCTTATTTGCTAGGTGGGAAATGGGGGGTATTTGTCAGCCCATGACACCAGCCTTGGAGGAACCCTGGCCACACTCTGAGAGCTACTCTCTATTAATGTCTCAGGGCACATTCCCAATAAGCGTTTGTGTAATTGCTCCAGGAGACCATATTATTTATTATTTTTCAAACAAAATGTCAGTTATAATCATCCAGAATATTATCAAGCTGTCATGTTTGCAACATGTTGTGAAAATAAATATTTTCATATTACCATCCCTTGGTATTTGAGTGAAGTAATAATACTATGATTTTCTTTGAAATCTCCATAGTATTTATTCTGTTTTGTTAAGACTCAGATCAAATACATTACATATAAACTACACACTTAAGTATACTGTTTAAGGGGCTAATACTGCCTTTTGGTTTATCTGGCAAACAAAATCTTTTTTGTTGTAGCTTCATAATTCCTTTCTTCAGATGATACTTTCACATGGGAAGAATGCTTAAAACCTCATCAAGTTTTGAAAACGCACAGTGGAAATACTCTTACTGTTTTTGAGGTGGAAATAGAAGAGGCATCATAAAACAAACTGACTACACTCTGGAAATGTTTTCAGAGCACAATAAGGCACTCAGGAAAAAAATACCTCCTGATTGTAGTACCTTTCCTTGCCAGGAAATCTTTTAGGAGCAAAACCCAAACCAAAAAAAGAGCCTCCAATCCATCCTCTACATATGTTAATTTTCTTTTTGCTTCCTTTTGTTTTGCTAGGTCCAAGAACTTTTTGTTCAATATAATTATTCTTTCTATTTACACCTTTAACACATTGCTCCAGGTACCCAGAAGCGCACCTACTTTGGCAGGTACTGGCTCTGCCTTTATAAAAAATCCTTCAGCTTTCACATCTGTATAGAAAAATTGAAATAACATTTGAGTTGAAGATTTACAGTTTGGTCTTTATATGGTATATTTTTGACTAACCAAATCTCCCTCTACCATAAGCAATCAGTGCAACTGCTGCTGTACCAGTTCATAATTTCAGTTTCTTCTGGATATCCTCACTGGCATGTCCCCTCTTGGCAGCGTATACAAATTAATTCAGCTTTTAAAGTCTTTTGCATTGTAATGGAATGCCTGAGCAGGGATATGCTGGGTTCTCATTAGATTGATTCTCATAACTAATGTTATCTTGCTTGAGATGCTAGACAGCCTTTTGGGTTTTGTCAGTGTGTCAACAAAATGGGAATTGTCCAGTGAATTGTTGTAGTGCCTTTAGCCATCCAAGTTTTCTCATAACAAAGTTAGTGGAAAATCTAAACAAGAAAATTGTGTCTCCCTCACTTCTGTGTCCACAGTCGCAATGATAATGGCTGCAGTTAATGCATTTCCAACTGTTGTCAACTGCAGTTTTGGCCCTCAAACAATGCCGAGGAGCAGCTCCATCTCTGCTCCAAATATGCCAGAACTAGCCCTAGGAATATATCACTGATTCCTTTGCATTTCTTCAGCTGTACCTGAAAGACAATGTCTAATACTGAGAACTGAGACACATAGCTGGTGCTATTAGAATAATGTATAAAAAACAAAAAAAAAAACAAAACAAAACCATAAAAATAAAAGGTAAGATTAAAACTGACCGTAGTCAGTTTCTCATTAGAAGAGAATTCTTTTTCTCATTACAAGCTTCAGCTGTCAATCAGATTTGTTCTATATTTCTACATATTTTAACTCCAGGCTTCTATATGGCATATGCAAGGTTACAAATAATGCTGCTTTGGCTTTCTCAGTGGGACTTTAACATATTGCTGAAGCTCAACTATTGTTCTGACCCTTTTTTTTTTTGGGGGGGGGGGGGGGGGAATATTTTTTAGA
>VZSZ01010651.1:62671-159327 GCA_013398815.1 Ibidorhyncha struthersii | reverse complement strand
AAATATTGTTTTGAAGAGAAAGACTGAAATGTTTGCTTTTTGATTTATTTTAAAACGTATTTTAAAGCATAAGAATAACTTCATGCACCGATATGGGGCTGACCGGATGCAAAGCAGGTTTGCATAAAAGGATCTGAGGGTCCTTGTGGACACCAGGTTGAACATGGTCCAGCGATGCGCCCTTGCAGAGAAGCAGGCCAGCAGACTCCTGGGCTGCATTAGGCAGAGCATTGCCAGCAGGTCGAGGGAGGTAATCCTTCTCCTTTACTCGTCACTGGTGAGAAACACCTGGAAATTGTGTCCAGCGCTTGGGTCCCCAATACAAGATAGACACGGACGTGCAGGAGCTCCTTCAGCAAAGGGACATGAAGGTGACGAAGGGATTGGACCTTTCATGGTTTGGGCTGGATTGGCCACTCAGACGGAATGACAGATGCTCTCCACTTCCTCTCTCTGAAGAGAGGCCGGAGAGAGAGAAAGAGACTTATGAGTTTAGAAGGAGCTAAACTACTTTAATGAAATACTAATAATAAAATAAAATAAAATAAAATAAAATAAAATAAAAAGACATATATACAAAACTGTATCAAGCTCCCAGGATAACAATCACATCACCAGCTGGCACCGGGGAAGTACCAGACTGCACTCAGTGATGGACAGGAACTGGATTCTGGATTGGGATTCAAAGGGAGACAAACACATAGAGTCCTCCTCGGATGCCGGCCATTGAAGAAAGAGTGCTGACCCTTTGATCCCTCAGCTTTTATCCTGAGCATGAAGTAGATAGGTGGGATGCAATACCCTGTTGGTCAGTTTTGGGTCACCTGTCCTGTCCGCTCCTCCCTGCAGGTGTGACCCCTCTACACTTTTCCATTTCTGACCCTCCAACGGGGCAAGTAACCAAGTTAGGTGCCCTTGGGTGTTATAGCAGTATGTATAAGCAAGAGCCTCTCCGCATACCACGCCTGGGCATCAGCTATGAACATAGGTCTTGTCACTCTGAGAACAAATATTGTCTGCACAATATGCTGTTAATTTCAGTAGTTAGAAGAGGTCCAGCTAAAAAGTGAAGTTACTGAACAGAAAATTAGTTCTGTTTTACCTCAGCACAGGACAACCATCTCTCATACAAGACAAGGCTGAGAGAGCTGGGACTGTTCAGCCTGAAGAAGAAAAGGCTCAGGGGGATCTTATCAGTGTATATAAATACATAATGGAAGGGTGCAAAGAAGACAGAGCTAGGATCTTCTTAGTGGTGCCCAGTGACAGGACCAGAGGAACTGGGCACAGATGGAAATATAGAAAATTCCATCTAAACATAAGAAAGAGCTTTTTACTGTCAGGTTGGTCAAACATCAGAACGGGTTGCCTACAGAGCTTTTGGAGTCTCCCCACCTGAAGATATCCAAAAGATGTCTGGACATAGCTTTAAGAAACCCTTTGTAGCTGATCCTGCTTTGAGTACAGCAGTTGGACTAGAAGACAGCCAGAGGTCCCTACTGACTTCAGCTATCCTGTGATTCTGTAGTTAATAGCAAGCTGAGTATAATACTTATTAACTCACAGTCTCATAATGAATACTGATTTTTTGTTTGCGATATGAGGGTGTGGTGGAGGGTCTGAAGGTAGCAAGACAGGGAAACCAGTTTGCCATTTTCTTCTTGAAACTCCTGAAACTATTAGTTTAAAGGCAATTCTTATTAAAGTATGTTTTGTACAACACTACCTTTTTTCTAATTGACAGAGTATATAGTGCCAAGTTTGAACAAATTAAAGGAGTAAAAAGTCTGAATCAAAATCCTCTGGCTTACAACCCTACACAAAGATGTGCATTGCATATATAAGCCCCCACTGAACATTGTATCTTTTTTTTTCTTGTGGAATCATCTTCTCTTTTCTCATGGACATCTTCACCTGGGTATTTCACTGCTTTGAAGTGGCTCTAGAATTGCCACTATGTACCAAATACCCAAAGTGCAAATTGAACAGGACTTGCAAATAGGCACAAGCATAAAAGCAGGATACAATTTAGTATAATATAGAACTCTACTGTGAAATACAGGATCTAATTTAGCAAAAAGGGCAAATTCTAGTCTGGGTACGCCAGTGTAACTCTGTGTTAACACTATACTTTCTTCAGATGTCTAGATATGTAAAAAAGAATTGGTTTTTTTTCCCTAATATTTACTCCTGTGTTTCCACCTTCAACTGTGTATTCTAGTCTTCCTCCCTGCTTCAGCTACATAATTATGGGTTTGGGGGTGAGGGGGAGAGTTATTAGACATTTTTTGTGTGAAAGAGGGCTAGAGAGTAAGGAGGCCTTCAGGACAATTTAAACAGGAGAGAAAACAGTGTTGGCTTTCTTTGATAAACTTGTTTTATGCACTCCCACTATAGATATAATTACAGTGCATTAGTACCCATTACTTTGATTTCTATAGGAAGTTTTGTGTCAGATTAAAAGAAAGGTCAAAAAATAAATATTCTGCTGCTACTGAGAAAACTTTTTGCCCAGCTCAGTTCCTTGGTCTTCATAAACAAAAATGGCTACTGATTTTCTTTTCCACAGTAAGGTCATATCTCTTATTAATACCTTTGTAATTTGTTCCATTCAATCTAGTTTTACAAATACATTACGTTAATAGCACATTATTAAACATGGAAATATCTGCTTATGTTATGCCTTGTACTGGAACATATCCTGACATGGTTTTAGCTCAGGGATTTTCATTCTCATTACTTCTACACATCACTAGTTTTTACACTGTGGATGCCATCGTGGTCTGAAAGTCTGTCAGTGACGAAGGGAATGAAACATAACAGTACCAGAGGCTGGATGGGCTATAGGCTATAGCAAGACCTGTATCATGTCACCAATTAAATGGATTATCTTGAAGTTTTTGTTTGGCTTTTTGTAAGGTTTCAACAGTAAGCAGTGAGTCCTTTTCATCTCTCTCTTCTCGTGCACTAACAGACACCATGGTGATTTCTTCATATGTCTATATTAAGACATCATTTTTGCACTGCAGAGGACTATTAACTACATTTCATAATAATCTTTTCCTAAGCACCATTAACATAATTAACAGCCTGTTAACCAAGGCATTAGACCTTCAGCATCACATAATAAATTGCAAGTCCACAGCGGGTAGGAGACCCTTTCAAGAGAAATGTTGCTCAGGAATACAACAGCCAGAACTGTGAAAATCTGTTTGTTCAGTGGTGGAGAACTTCTAGTGTCTATTAGAAGAACAAATGTCTGCCTTAAATCGCTCCAAAAATATACTTAAATAAATATCATGCTAAGGAGCTGCACTTCCACCAGCCAGAGATCCATCAAAACTGGTTAATTATTCTTTTAAAGACTGCTTCCTTAAAGGACGTAAGTTTGCTACAATAGCTATATATTGGGTCATTAACTACCCTTCAGCAACAATTATTTGATATTATGGTGAAATATTCAGAGAAACTTTAAAGCAGAGAAAAAAATTCTCATTGGACATTAGGAAACAGGTAAGGCAAAAGCTATCCTGACCATCCATCTTGAGATACCTTCTTTTGAGTAAATAATTTGCTAATAACTAGTATCCTACAAGTTTTGTTAATATTGTTAAAGAAAATGCAATAGCCAACAGCTATAATTCTCATGCTGGGTTTGCCATGCAAGTCTTAAGTTTATGAATTTTAATTCCCCCCCCCCCATTTTAAAATACTACCACAATGCCATAACAACATTAAAGGAATGTAGCTCAAGACTGTTTTTCACATACACCAGTGCCTTTTCTTATTTGTCTGGGGAACAAGCTGCTGTTAGACCAAATTAATTCTTGTGGTGTGACATACCTCACACAGCCTTTGCCACAAGAGCTGCCACAACAAAAGTTGCTGTGCCCTACTTAGGGAATCAGCACAGAAACAAGCAGCGTAATGGCACCATTATGGGAATGGTAATAAACTGTTGACCACTTAGACCATTTTAGAAAAGTCTGGGGGCTACGTGGCTGCCAAAATGATTGCCACTATATTGTCACAATGTGCTAGAGCAAGACAAACAATCAACATAGCTTTGTAAATTTGAGATGAACTGCACTGTCCATCCTGAGCTTTACAGTGGACTCAGATTCTAACACTTCTGCAAAATATGAGTTGAAGAAATTATATCTATCAAAAAATAAATAATTTGCCTTTAACCATCCTTTATTTTCCCACTCATTAAAAGAATCAGTTCCTGTGTCAATCCAAAAGTGAGCTGTTTTACATGAAAACTTTTTTCTGTTCCTCTCCTGAGCTGTCATGTTTCTCTGTTGTATGCCTTTCATTTTTTCTTAGCCTGGTTAAGCAGTAAGCAAGCAAAATTATTAGATTTTCTAGGGCTTGTTTGGTTTTTTTTTTGCGGTCACTTGGTACATGAGCAACCAAAGGATGAATGCAGAGAAGAGCAACAAAATGAAGGTGGAAAAATAGAAAATGCTGCTGTGCTCTTTTAGTTGCTGAATTTTCTTAGGCAGTCACACTCTTGGTAACTGAATGCTATCAATTTGCTAGAAGTGTAAAAAGGAGCAAAAGCATCTTCTGTTTCTAACCTCAGCTCACACCCCCTTACCCATGTCCTGCACTCCCACTGCTGCTGCCATGGGCTACTTACTCATCCACCTTTCCTCCAGAGGCTTTCACCCTTTCCTCCTTGCTTAACAAAGAAGAAAGCTTTAGCTTCAAAGCTTCAAGTCCCTCCTCAAGACTCACTTCTGTAACTATTACGGTCTTTGCAGGTGTGACAGCATCTAGCACAGCTGAGAAAAATCCTGATCACAGCCCCCAACACCATTACGACAGCAAATCTAACACATCCATGAACTAAGAACTACAACCCAGAAAACCCATACGACCAAGACAATACTGTAATTTACCTCAGATTTGTTCTCCAGTATTAAAAGAAAGTGAAGAGAGTTACAGATAAACAGCAAACACAGTACTCTCAGCCTTCACATTTCAAAGGGAGTCGGAGCACAACAAGGTTCCCAACAGGCTGCAGAGCAAGCAGAATTTCACATTACTAGGACCGTGGATTTGCTAATATCTTTAAGGAAATCATGCAGATCCTAGCTGTACTTGCTCCCTGATGGCTGCAAGCTCATATAAAGCTGCGTTTTTGTGAGTTAAGCTTCTGCTCTCTCCTTGCTTTTTAAGATTTTAATACTTAAAGGGATTCAAGGAAGAAAAATTGTCTTCCCCTGTTTCCACGTTTCTTAATCTGAAAATACCAAACATTTGCTACACTTTCAGAAATCCTTCTTCAGGATAGGAATGGGGGATGTGAAGGAATAAAATGCGTAAGTACAGATGATTTTTCTGGTCAGACAACCTGACACCGGCTACTGAAACCCCAAGGGGCTGGACCTACTCTCAAGTTTGCTCATGTGAACACTACTCAGTTCAACACAAGATACTATAATGAAGTGATCTGAGAGACATCTCCTGAGACACAAGGCTATAGAGCAGAAAAGCCTTACGAAGAAGGGAAAACTTAGGATGAAACTTACGTTCTGTGGGTTTTTTTGAGAATTTCTTCTTCCATCCATCTTCCTGATATACAATTGTTTTACAATTAATACACGCTCAAAAAGCCAAACAGACTATTTAGCCTATATTTTTAGTACAACATAACGAACACACGGTTCTCCAATATCTGCCTTGTAAATACCCACAAAAGCATTAATTTTTCAGATTTCCATCACAAATATTATTGTGTCACTTCAGTCCACCCATCTACCCTGAAGAAAAATAATTTGATCTCAGTGGGAAAAGAATTTGAACATAAACCAGAGTTCATGCACACAGGGGAAATCACTAAGGAAACCGAATTTATGATCACTGTATAGTGAATAAGTAGCTCTTCGATACATGCTATAGAATGGAATAAATATATCAGCTAGTTTGTTAACAGTTATTGAACAGGTAAATACAACATGTTAAAAAACTGAATCCTTACTAAGGACAAAATATGATTTGCTGTTAACACGCAGCAAATCTGTCTGTTGAAGCCCCATTAAAATATTCTTACACATCTTGACCTATAGTGATCTGTCAAAGTGGTCTATAAATCATTATTTCTTGATCATGATACTATGGTTAGACCTTCCATTTCACTGATGTTATCAGTGGCTGAGATTGGGGTCAGCTTCAGAGCAGAAGACTCTAGCTGAAAACAACTCCCAGCTGAACTGGGTAATGCACAAAGACAGCGAGAGGCTTTAATGATGAAACCCAACACCCTGAGCTTCACTTTGAAGAGGAAGCAGGTCGTTTAGGGTCTGATATATGAAGAGTACATGCTGACTCCGCCAAATAACATAATTTCCGGGCAGGCCTATCCATTGAGATGACAGTGGCTATCACTCTGCTTCCCCAGGACTGGGCTAACATGGAGCAGCAGTATGACTAACTTACTCACCCCTGGGGACCACACAATTCCCCAGCAGTAATATACTGTTCCCACAGCCCTGTGCTGGTCGTCTTTGGTCTCTCTTCTCAGCACGAAAGTAGAGCAGTGATGCCATCTCTGCTTCAGGGGTCAATAACAGGTGCTTTCTCTAGGCACTTTCAAGGCCAGGTTGGATGGGGTTTTGAGCAACCTGGTCTAGTGGGAGGTGTCCCTGCCCATGGGCAGTTGGGACTAGATGATCTTCAAGCTCCCTTCCAACCCAAACCATTCCACAATTCTATGATTCTCTACTGAGTGAGTGGGCAGGGGTTAAACCCGCTCCTTGAGTCCCGTGCAGGTCCCAGAGCAGAGCCTGGCAGCAGCACTGATTTGGGACCACATCTTGGACATGCGCTGCTCTGGCATCGCCATGGACCACCCCAAACTGTCTGAAAAGTCCTGGAAGAAGGGTTTCACTATATCCCTAGGAATTCATGCAGTTATTGTGAAAATTCATCTTTATCGTAACAAAAAAAAACCTCAACCAACCAACAAAAAAGCGTTAACTTGGTATCCTTTATGCTTGTACTGTTTAAATATTGGAAGGCAAAACTGTGGAATTCAATTTTCAAATGCTTTAACATAGCGTGACTTGGGGAGCCCAACTCAAGTTTTCGAACATTTGGGTGTGCACATGGTAGAGAACAGGGCAGCGGCTTGGAGATTGCCGCAGAGATATTTGTGCTGATATTACTGAAACAGAAAATTCATTTGTGCGGAGGGAGTGCTGGGTTGTTGTTAGAAGAAGCTGGGGGCTCTGACAGACCAGTAAGTGTGGCTGAGGGCATTATCACCCCATCTGTCCGCCCCCCTTTCCTCTCCAAAGTCAGCATTCCCGTAGCAGAAGCACGAGAGGCAAATGTACCTGCTGCTTAGCAGAGATCGCACTCTCAGCTCATCAGCGCTTCAAGCTGCAAAGCCACCTGACAGCTGCAGCGATGGAGCAGATCACGGTGGCTTCTGTCACCCTGCTTCAGGGTAGCAGCTCCCAGCAGCACAGGGCAGAGGAGAGCTGAGGGTGGTAACACCTTGGATCATGGCTGCTCAGTCTGACAGAGCCCATCTGTCAAAATCCAAAGTGAGAAAGAGATTACACAGGAACTGTGGTTGTATTAAGGGGATATCTAAAGTCACACTTTCCCAGGAAAAAATGTGTAATTAAGCCAGTTACCATGCTTGGCATTTGTGCACAGTATTTGTAACAGCACATTCAATTAAAATTAAATAATAGAAAATAAATCTCAGCTGGAGCACTGCCTGGATAAGTGCCCAAGCAGGAAGTAGAGTTGTATTGTCTGAACTATTTATGTTTATGAGCAATTCATGAAACTGATTTTTCTGTTGATTCTGCACTTTTCACTGATAATTATGGAACATTTTGGGGGTGAGGAGCTGCCACTCTAATTGAAACAAATTTTCCACTCCAAACAAACAGGAGGTAAAAATAACCCTCTATCTTATCAAATTTTTAAGGAGAGAAGAGTGTTTAAAAATTCATTGTCTGTTTCTCATCTTTTCTGAGGTTTCTCTTGGTATTCTAAAAATGAGTTATAATACTTTAAAGTGCACATACTTTGAAGTCCCTACCCATTGCCAGAACAGATGAAAGAGACCCTTACATAAAACATGGCTTTAACTGCCAGTGCACAGTTTTAAACAATGGTGGTCACTGTAATGTAGATCATGACACATGCTTTCTGTTTTTTCTACTGGATTTTTACATGAACCTAGGCAAGACACATCACCTCTCACTGCTTTATGTCTGAGGGTAGGGAGGCATGGAAAGTCGATATAGTCTTTCCTTACCTTAGCAAGATACTGAGAGGAGAAATTACAGAGAGTGGGCACATATTTACACATGGTTACATCTATAGTCGTAAATTAAACAAGATCAAGACACTGGCCAAGTGCTGGTCTGCAACTCTCCATTCAGTTAAGCCGTTACTGGTCCCTAACACTGATTTTGGCTTTGCTGTCTCAAACATCACCTTGGAAGGGCTTCAAGGGTAGTAAAGGGCAGGGACCTCTCTTCACTGGCATCTTAGGCATTGTAGTCTTGTTTTATGGGAGAAGTGGAGCAGGTTCTGGTTGGACACACACCATGCAGGACCAACTGTCCTTAAGACTGGAGACCTGTCCCTGCCTGTTTTATTTACTAGTATAGACAGAGCCTGTAAAAACCTCTGATAAAGGGACATAGCTTCTGGTTACAGACAATATAAAACTAGATTAATGGTAAGAGTCAAGCACACACTGTTCTTTGTCAATTTGACCTGCAATTAGATCCACACAGACAGTTTCTTGGCTGAAGTCTTCAGGACATGAGAAATGTTTTGCAAGTACAGCCATAGCCTTTGCAGGGTCTGAATCTGTTGATACATGCTTTTCAAATGATTTTTTGTGAAGACTAGACTCAGGGTCAATGACCCAAAACTCAACAGCATGACTTTCATCTCTCTAGCAACATATGCGCTGCTGCGAAGACCTCTCCTATTTCCACGTTGGTGTGAGTCAGGCAAGCCAGACTACCAAGAGGTTCTGCAGAGCTACAATTCAAACACATTGGACTGGGAAACCACTTCTTTAGCAGACACTCAAGGAACAGGCCATTGGAAGAACTTTTGGTGAAAGATACGGTTGTGTAACAAAGCACTCCCTAAAGAGAGGAAGAGCAAAACTGGTTTAAAAAATTCCTGATAGAAAATTCTGTCCTACTTAAATCAAAGCACTTTTGCAGGAATGTTTCCGTCTGTAGATTTTACCAAAATAGTCTACTCATTTCTTTTCGATATAGCTGAAACATTTCATTTTGAGAAATCCAGAGCATTCTCCTTCACTGCCAGTGATACTGTGTTTTATTGCAGATTTTCTCAGAACTGACAGGCTGGGAGTTGCCTGAAGACAGCAACTGGCTGTCCATTCCTCTGCTTTTTAGGTACAATCAACTTAAATACAGCATCCCTGGCAGAGCTTTGTCTAATCTAGCCTCACAAGGCTTTTTTTCATGAGTTTCATCCTGCTTACCAGTCAAAAAATTTATTCCTAATGTCTAACATAAATTTACCTCATCATTTTGGAAATATAGAAAAATATCATCAGTCCCTCCCCTCCACCTGAATATGTATAGAATAGTAGAACAAATAACATAAAATAAAAGTGTTTTGTCCTTATTGAAACAAAGCACCTATATGTTATTAAAAAAAAAAAAAAGTCATCTTTCTATTCCCTAAATAATTTTTCAGAATGTTTTTCACAAGCAGGATCACAGTCAGATGTTCCTTTCAGTTTGAATCTCATGGATAATCAGAATTTCCTGCAGAATGGCCATCCTCACTTCCAGCTCTGTGTTGCCTCTTCGTGATTAAATGTGTAGGAACACCTCAGCGCACATCTGCAAATGTAAGCAGAGGCCATATGGTACTTCTTCAGCTTTGTCTCAGCTGACGACACCCTTAGGTGATCTCTGAAGTATGGCACAGGCTGATCAGGGAAGTGAGGTTGGGAGGGATCACAAGGAAAGAATGTTACAGAAAATTATTGAAGTATTCCTAAATCATTAAGATCTTATAACCATACCAGAAGTCGGGGCAGTGAGAATGGAGGGAACACTCTGCAAATAGACCTGAATCTTGGCATGGGGAGATCTGCTATTTACGTGCTTGCAATATAGGACATAGCTGCCTTCTCCTTTTTCAGTATCCACTAGGAATGCTACATTTCGCAAACTAATGAAAATCAAGAGTTAAGTTAAATGACATAATAAATTCCAGACATTGATTTTTATGTTAGGAGTCATCTTTATGTGAAGCATAGTGTATCATCCTAAATGTCACTCATTCAGTAATATTATTATGCTATTCCTTGGTGATGGCCAGGAAAAGTTTTCCAGGGCATTCATCAACACTGTCACTATGTCATTTTTTTTATCTACTACGAAATCTAACTGTAAGACATCTCAGATATTGGTTGAGAGAAAAGCTGGGAGACAGTTGCTGCCAGAGCTGGTTCCGTTGCGTATGCTCCATTCCTCTGCTCTTCTGTGTGCTCAGACACAGTTCACCTCTCACAATCAAATAAAGGCAAACAGGGAGCTTTGAGGCCAGAATACCACAGACGGGTTTTGTAACTGTCACCTCCGAGCAATGCTGATGGAGCAGTGGGTGTATCACCAGTACCTCCCAGAGGTGCCTTATGAAACAGTGCAAAAGGGTTTGAAAAGGGGGGTTGCAACTGGGGGTGGGGGTGGGGGAGCTTTCCAGAGGAGCAATGTCCCTTTCCCAGCTCCACCCCAGCTCAGCCTAGGCAGGGACTAAGCTGACTCTGAGGGAAGACTGCCATCTACTGAACCACAGCCTTCTGCTGGGCTGCCCCCCCAAACACGGCTTGCTCAGCCTGGGAGTCCCATGTGGTCTCACCTGCAGCCTTCCCTGCCCACCGGAGATGGCCTCGCCCCTCTCCGGCCTTCCTTAAATACAATGCGAGCAGTAGAAGTCTATAGAAATACCGTCAAGGTACACAAACAGAAATCAAATCCCTCTGCTATTTCCTGTTTTATAAAATTCTTATTTATATAGCAAGAAAAATAACGGCTAAGCACACCTGTAGTGGTTGGATTGTTCTGGGGGTGATTAACTCAAAGATGTAAATGTCCACATCTCTCAGTAGTGCTGCAAAGGAATCATCCTTCTTCATAAAGAATAAGAAATTGATCTATCCTCTTCTAAGACTAGAAAGCATTACATCTGCTGAGCAACGTCCCTATTCATCAGAACAGTAACCTGCTGCTACATTATCTGGGCCGCAAGGGTGCTACAGTATTTTTTCATTTCATTACAATAAATTAGCTGCTTGGCTCTTAACATGCTTCATGTTTAACAGAGAGAGTCACCAGCTCCTAAAGAATCAGAGCCAGTCCGTTACGTAAACTGTCCCAGAGTTCATTTAATTACTGCAGTGCCCAAGTGTTTAAATGAAGCTTCCTCTTTCAGATATGCCCCATCAACACAGAGTGGAATCAATAAGGCTCATTTGAAGCAATTTGCCCACCGTCATCTATATTCCAGGTAGTGCTTGCATTCATCTGGGTAGTATTAGTTTATCATATGTCTCTGAAGTATTTTCCTGTCGAACTTTCTCGTTCCATGCTCATGCAGATGAATGAACAGTGTCAAAATAATTTCAATTTGTTTTATCTTTGTGGGAATTTCAGAGCTGGGGGCAGGAGGTGGGAGGTGGGGGTGATTATCTAGGTCCGTGAAGGCCATGGAACAAGGACAGCATCCTTTCTGATTGTCATGGACGTACTTTAGTTGTTACTTAGCCTTCAGCCAGATTACCCTAAATAAAAGAAATTGGCAATTCGCTGTAGCATCGCAACAGCCTTTATGGTCAGCCAAGGCAGTTGCCTCCTCAGTGTCTTTGTGCCACCTGAATGGTATACAAAAAAAAAACCATATTCCCTTTTGCCTCACTACCTCAAATAACAGTGAGAAATTTGTGAAAGGCAGTTGTAGCTTGCCTCAGTATCTGTTTGTTATTGTTCAGTTACTTCAGCTCATTCCTTTATTCAGCAAATACAAAATATGTGGGAGATCAGGCAGCTGAAATCATCTTTATCAGTTTTAATCTGAAAGAAAGGGGCATCAGGTAATAAAAGAGGCAAACTGAAGTTTCTTAGCAGTCTGCTTGACTCACAGAGATCAGAATGAAGGAGACATCTGTTCCCAAGTGACTATTTAAGAATTAACCTTTAAAGAGGGCATTTGCTAGATTGAAAAGAAATGAGAATTCATTACTTACAAAGATGTGGCCCAGACTTGTTCCTATTCTCCTGGCGAGGCATCGCTCCCTTAAAGAGGCTTCCTTTGACTTTCAGATGATTAGCTATCATTCAGTAATACCAATAAGCTCAAACACACATTTACTAACAAGAGTTGTCTCCTGCATCCAATCCACGCATCACGGGCTGTCCTACAGACTTAATACAATTCCAGCTGAGCAAAAGCTCATTTGAATTTCAACAGCTTGTGGCCACCTCAAGGAACAAGCAATTTCAGGTTTCCAGGAATTTCTGGACAAGAAGCATGATACAGATGTATAATTATGGAATAGCAATATGTAAAATATGCAACTAACTGAGTATTTTAAATGATGCTTGTAATTCAAACTGCTGCATCCACTTCATATCCAGCTTGATTGTCAAGACTTGCATCAATAAGGTGGAGTGGAGCAGACAAGAAGATAGCTGCTCCTGTCTATAATAAAAAAAAAAGTACAGAAGAATTATTTCAGTGCCATGAAGACACTGCCAAAAGGGACTCTTTCCATTGCACTAATGTATGCATAACAATTACAGAGAGGGGGTTTGTTTGCTTGTTCCAGCTGTAGAATGCAATGCGACACTTCTGCTCATACCATTGTGTTCATGTCTACTGCAGGGGAGACAGGCTTTTTGGAAAGAACCCCCAAATTCAGCTAGGAGAAAATTCTACCTTCATATCTCAAGTAAGCATCTGCATTGTGCAGTTAAGGTTACAGTAATCTGATTATTTTTTTCTGTTAAATTTAAATGACAAAGTCTACAGTCTTATTTTGGGCTGCTTTTCATGCCTTGCCTTTTATTTACAATGAAAATGGGTTCTTGTTTCTTGAACTCCTTCACAAACCCAAGCATGCAAAGGATTGAATATTGACTTTGATCAGAATGCCCTCAATAGTAGACCCTGGTCTTGCAACAAGATCAGTGAAAAACGTCCTTGTGCTTGGGGCAAAAACAGGAACATCATTCAGGGGGAGATTAGCTAAATCTTCTGCTCCTTTGTTTTAGAGAACTGGCTCTTTTTGGACTAGGAAACAAAAGTGAACAAATACATTCCCAGGACATTGTCTTCCTTGCAATTTTGTATGGAAGAGGGCAGTGGACCTAGTTCATGACATTATCCTTGGTCTGCAACAATGAGATGTTTGCTAAGCAAAAATCTTCACCCCACAAAAGGTGTGCTTGATTGAGAGAATTAATGGTAAGAAGACGACCCTTCTGGTTCTTATGTTGGAGCTGTGAAGACCAAAAATTACCACAAACCAAACAGCTATGGGCAAGACAGGCAGGGAAACCTAATTACTTTCTTATATAGAACTTGTTCCGGTGACAAAAAGCTAAAAGCGAATGAAAAGGAAACAAAGGGAAAGTCCATTCTCTGGGATTCTGAATGCCCTTCCCTCCACTCAGTTCCCTGGGAGAAAGGATGCTCATTAAATCATATGTTTCTCGGGTTTTGATACAGTTCATGTGTGGAACATTTGAAAAAAAAACACAATTTTCACATGCAAGTGGTATCAGCCCACAACCTTTCCTGAGAATGAGATTCACTTTGAAAAAAAAAATCACAAAACACCCACTGTTCAACAGTCCCTATACACAGTGGGGTGGATTGAGTATGGCGTGTCAGCTTTAATTTTAAATGTGTCTGATTTTCGGTTTTCATATCATATTTTCCTGGCTATTTATATAGGATTCTTTTCATTTTTCTTGTGCCAGTGCCCTGATTTTTAATTTTTTTAATTCTCATTAGGGTACATCAGA
This sequence comes from Ibidorhyncha struthersii, assembly GCA_013398815.1. NCBI lineage: Eukaryota > Metazoa > Chordata > Aves > Charadriiformes > Charadriidae > Ibidorhyncha > Ibidorhyncha struthersii. Next base: position 145,264 of record VZSZ01010651.1, on the reverse strand, counting down.
GTTGATACAGTCACACCATAATGTCAAGCATTTGCAAATAAATAAGTATTTATGAACTTCAAAAAATTAAATTATGCAAATTTAGTTCAATAAATTATGAAAAGATATATTATTCTTCACACTGCATTGTGTGCATCTTCTTTTAAAAAATTCTTTTCAACTGATATTATGAGCTTGATAGAGCATAACACTTCCACTGGAACCATCACAGTTTAATTACATGGCTCCGTATGTATTCTGAGTATTTCTAAAATGGGTAGAATTTGCAATGGAAATGCATATCAAAACAGCTATGTGACCTGTCCAATAGCCAGTTTTCAGAGCTATATAGTAATCCCATCCAGAAAACATCAAAATGTACTTAAAAAAAAAAAAAGAGACACCATTTGTGCACATTACACTGAAAGAAAAGAGCCCAGCACATGCAGGGCCAAACGTCGTCTGCCCACAGTCCTCGTTACTCTGAAAGGACTGGGTTGCCTGCAGCTTGCATTGCATCGAGTCCCGTAAGAAGATCATTCAGTTTTTACAGGGCAAGAGGAATTTTAACCAGCAAGAATGTGAATTTTTAAAATAGGGGCATTTTATAAAGAAGTGTGTACTTATTAGAAAACAGCTTGTCTTCAAGTCATCGGTATGTAAGGGCGATGTCAACTCTTATCTAGATGGAATGAATTTGGGAAACATTCGGAGTAAAGCATGCTTTTTAAATTAGAGAAACCAATAAAACCAAGACTACAAAAGGTGGACTTTTTGGCTAGAAAGCTACGCACCCTGCCTGTATCCTTCAAAAGATATGGCCACCAGCATTTTTTAAATGAAGGCATTTGCCTGATTTCAACCGCAAAGTGGGTCTGTTTTCAAAAGAGATCTGGACACTCAGTTTTACCAATTTCAGCAAAGAAGCTGAGAATAAGCAAAGTAACCTATTAGTCTGGAAGATGCAGGCCATTATACATGTCTAAAAATTTAATTATAGAAAAAAAAGATCTTAGCTAATCAAAGCCATACAGGAAGTCTGTGCAGGGTGACTCATGCCTTCCTCTGCATTGTGCTGGCAGAAAACGGCGTTGGTGGAAGCAATGCCTTCCCCCTCTCAGTGCAGTGCACTCATCTGGCAGCTGCGATGGACTCCGGCCACTCCGAATTCTGGCAGGGGAACAGGCAGGGTGTGCCAGGACCTCACTTTGTACAAGCCAGAAAGTGGCAGTAGAAGTACCGCAGCAAGAAGCAGTTATGAGTTTCTACAGGGCACAGATCCTGCTACCTACCTCTCTTCTCTTGGTACCCAATAGACATTTTTCCTGGCAGAATTTGAATTACTGATATAGCCATGTCCATTTTGACACAGCTTCTAAAAGGCATACATTAGACTTGTATCTGTAATAAATAATAAAAAAAAGACCTTCACAATCAGATTATGGATGCTGTGATAATCATCGTGCTCAATTATACAACTGTATATAAAATACCTAATGCTCCAAGAAGTAACATTTTTCAACATTAAATTAAGGTTGCTAAAAATAAAGTATACTTCCTGAAATTTCTCTCTATATGTCAGAAGACTAATGCTGTATTTATAGCAAAGACGATACTTCTATTAAATCCTTCAATCAACTAGGGACTGAAAGAATTGGCAAAATTCTTTTAACTGTTATTTAGTTGGCTGGCTTTTAACCACGGTTAAATTTTACAACAGTGTTCCTCCCCCCACCTTCTTCTATTTGTTGTTATTATATCTGTTAACCTTAAACAAGAAGATGCATAGAGAATTAAAAAAGTTAGTGTTTGTCTGATCATTCTGAACCTTGATGTGATGGCAAGTGTGAGAAACTGAAGCAGGCATCTAAGAAAGAAAATACTACAGTTATGACGGATGGAAGATGAGATATCTGTTAAGTTAACCCACTATGGCAGGTTATTGATCTTTAATGGTTTGTTACCCTCACCACACCAAAGTCTGTTTTGCATCAACCAGTCCATAGAAGACAATATGTCCCCGTGGCACAGGCACTCAACGTAAGGTCAGCTGCCTATGGAGTCAGAAGATGAAGGATGATGCATGGACGTTACCTGGAGATGTAAGATGATGCACAGACATTACCTGGAGAAGAAGCACATTTTGTCCTTGACAGCTGTCTTCGGGAGCAATGGCTGACAAAGGGGTAAAGCAGAAAGTTTAAGCTTGTGGTATGAGGTTTACTGGGATTTTTTGGCTCTCGTGTGCCATATTTGCAGTGGAATCCATAGCAGTGTTGAGGCCTCTTTCTTGGAAAATACTTTGCAGTATAACAGGTTGGCTAGGCTTTTACAATCGTAAATCATAAAAAGTACAGAAATGGGTGCATGATTTTTCACTGATTCTTTTTCTGGACTATTGAACCTCCTCAAATGCAGCTGTTTGGTCAGCTGTTTTATCCTGTACACTTCTGAAAATAACATGGGAGAACATTTTACTTTTTCATGTATCAATTGTAGGATTGTATGAGAAAATGTTTAATTTTTTTCCTCAAAAAGGATATGCAGAATGGGATTCACCCCACCTGGTTTTAGCCATCTCAAATTTAGGCATTTACTTTAAGTAAGGTATAGATTCACCCTATAACCAACAGAAAGATCGAAGAAGCTCCAGACAGCGACTCTCCCATCCTAAAATAATTGGCAAAGATGACTAGTGCAGAGTGAGGTGATTTTCCTTATTAGGAGCACAAGTGGGAGGTAGGAGGATTTATATTCTGTTTAAATGTTTTCATAAGGTACAAATCTTCACCATAAGAACTATTAAGAAAGGCCAGCTGGAAACATTCCCACTTAATATTTTAATATGGAATTCCCCAAGAGGAAGTGTTTCACCACCGCTTAAGAAATTTGAAAAATGCTTGTTTGAAAAGAAACATTAAGAAGAAAAAAGTGATTTTGCAATGCATTCCAATAATATAATTGTTAAGTAATGGGCTAAAAAGCTTGACTGCACACACACAGAGGAGCACAGAGACACAAAGGTAGGAGGGGGAGCGCAGATTGCACCCTGCTCAGCCTCATCCCAGACCTATGCCAGCCATCAGCCCACCAAAGGCCCATCTCCACACCCATGAAGGAGCACAGGGACACAAGGCAGGTGGAGGAGCCCCAGTAACCCAGTCAGAGAAACAGCCCCTGCCTGGCTTCTCCAGGACAGCCCAAGGAGATCCTCCTCCATGGGTTGTGGACACCCATCACCATGAGGCAGCGGGAGCTGCTCTCCAGGCCACATTCCCCACAGTGGAGGGCCACTGCAAGGGGGCATGGGACACACTGGAATGCAGGGGAAGAGCATTCCAGGGTTGTACCAGACTGATTATGGGATGGTTTAGGACAGAAACCAGAGGCGGGGAAAAGGAAGGATCAAGGTAATTTGGGGAGGAACATGCACAGGAAGGTAGAGGAGTAAAGGGATAAAAGGGATTGGTCACATAAGAAAAAGTGTTGGTCAGTATGGTGGTGTGGCTGTGCCCTGCGCTCGATCGGTGCAATCTTCTTGTTAACCATCTTTCTAACTCGTGTCCTGGGTGAGGGACTCCCTGGGGTGGGTGTGCGTATGTGTGTGTGTGTCTCTGGGAGTGGGGTGGGAGGGAGGTGAAGGGGATGACCCAGGCTGGCTCCTGCATGGACTGTGTGATGAAGCCAAGTTACAAGAGGGATGCACTGTGTGTATGTGTGTCTCTGTGTTTGTGTGTGTGTAAGAGGGTCTGTACCAGCAGCTGGAGTGAGGCTGCAGCCTTAGGGGCTCATGCGTACAAGTGCCAGAAACTGGGGGTACTGGGACCCAGGGGCAGCTACTGAGTGTCAGAGCCCAGCTGCTGGAGAGGTCTGCATGGTACAAATGTATATCTTTCCCCCAGCAGACGTCCGTCCTGCTCAGCCAGAGAGGGGAGCAGGATGAGGAAATAGAATGAACATTTTCAATTTTATTCAAGCAAGATATTTCAAGTGACTCAAACAAACTCTGGAGTTTTGCTTTAAAAGATATCTTCACACTGTTTTAAATGGGTTTTTCCTCCTGTTTTGAAGCACAGTATTCCCTATGATACCAACGATCTACTTCTATTTATTGCCTTTAGAAAAACTTACTGGTACAGATTCTAAAAGTATTCGTATCAAGAGTAGAAAATGTCTGAAAGCCTTTCTGAAACTACAAGTTTGGGGAGTAATTCAGAAATCACACAGGAGAAATTTTATGGCCTCAGTAACACAGTAGGACAGGTTAAATGATCATGATGTTCCCTTCTGGCCTTAAAATTTATTAACTTCCTCCCATTTTTCCTGTTGATAGGTTCAGCGATACTTTCCAACTACACAGCTCTCTGTGGATATTATATGGTAGCTGCATATAATTACTTCCACCTTAGAGCACAAAAAACTGAGATTCAGAGGAGTTAAGTGACACAATCATCATGCAAGAGTGCACTAGAACCCACATTAGACCTTAGATTTACTGACTGGCCATCCTATGTGTAGTCCATCAGCCTCCCGGTCTCTGACAAGTTAGTTAAGTCCAGCGTTTGTTTTTCTCCCTTTCAATAAAATAAGGGCAATAGCATCTTCTTATTTCTATTTACCCATAAACTGCTGGCAATGGTGATTTCAGCTCATGCGGAACTCCTTCAGCTGTTTCCAAGCAAGCCACCTTGGGCAACGTTAGCTGCGTAGCTGCAGTAACACGGAGCTCATTGCAAAATAATCGCCTTAGCATTTTAAAAATGTTTTTTCAACCTCTGCTGCCATACCTGGTACGATGTCCCAAAAACTGTACAAAGTACCAGTAACTGTACAACTGTACCAGAGTGGCTACTTGAAAGCTAGCAGAGGCACTTGGAGTGGATTTGAGCTATGACAACACGCTGTTACAGTGTACAGGTATCCCAACTGCAGCTGTGAAGATCCACTGCAGTTTGGTTTTTTATTTCATATGCAACTGACATTGGTAGTCAGAAGCTTGAGATTCTTCAGGAGGTGCGATCATAACTTGCATATGCACCGATCTTATCTTTGATTGTCATTCTGGGTAAAAGTATTTACATTTTGAATGATGTATTTAGTACACATAACAAATAATTATGACAAACACTCTTCTTAATAAATGATAGAGAGCAGAAACTCCTTAGAATTTGCAGTTTGAGATATAAAGTAAATTGGATTTTAATACTTAATTAAGTTGTTAAAAATTGAAGAACACTTTTTACAGCACATTTTAAAAATGTATTTCATGTGTAAACTCTCAGAAGCAACTTAAAAAAACATGGAATGGAAACACCCCGCGGTGGCTCAGGTTTCTCTTCTCCAGCTGAATTCAAGGGCTGATTACAATGAGCTGTTTTCCACATCAGCTCTGCCCTTTTCTCCATTTTACTCAGTATCTACAGCAGTTTTAGGAAGAGATGAGAGGATAATGTACACAGAATTGATAGCACTATGCAGGTGACGACACGTACCATGAGCAGTTCTTTCAATCAGTTCTCCCAGCAGCAGCCTGTGAGCAATGCCTGAGCAAGGATGAGGAAATCAAAAGAACTGAGAAAACACACTAAAGAACTTGCCTCCTTCATAGCAATACCAAATATGGAGGGCATCCACCCCCAGAAAATGCGTTCATCACACACACAGCCCTGGACTGTGTGACAAGCAGCACAGCTATAAAAATGTCTTTCCATCCTCCAGAGAGGAGATTGCCATCACTGCTTTGTACATAAACCCGGGGTGCTCTTCGGTGTGCCTCACTCCTACCAGGCATCCTAAATCTTGCTAAGTCCCAGACAGCAAACTTACCTACCAACCTTCCTAACCCCACACAGTGCCTCACACTTGTCAAGTCCATCTCTACTTCATATTAACCATGCATACTCAGAAGGGCCTTTTGAGGGGAGATGAGAGTCCGTTACTTAACAGGGAATTCATATGTGGATGCACAGGCACTTGGTTTCTGTCTAAATCCCTCAGAGAACCCAAATGGTTAGAGGAGGTTGGAGAGGTGACTAACTTTACATCATATTCTTGTGACCACTTCCTGACTAATAAACTACACATAACAGCATTTACCATATCCTTCCTCACTTGTCTCTTTTCCAAGGTCAAAAATGCTAGCTTACTGATCTCGCCTTATGTAGAAATCATTCTCTACCTCCAGTTATTTTTTCTGAGGTATTTGGGGATATATTTTTTTTTAGGTGCTTCAAATCATATACTCTGCTAATGTTATCCTGAGATCTTTTTTAGTATAAACTTGTAGATTTTCTATGGACAGAAAAAGGAACACATAGTGTTTTCAATAATCACAACAAATACAAAAAACAAGTAACTCATCCCTTGGGTTTAGTTTTGTTCTCTTACTTTGATTTTTCTTTTTTTTTTCTTATTTGTGCTTTTGTTTTTCTTTTTAGCCCATGACCGTTAGCTTCTGCTGGAGATTACTGATCTGTAAGGGGGATATGTTTTGCAGTTCTCAGATACAAAACTTATGCCAGAAAAGGCCAAGAACTGTCTTCTTTCACCCAAAAGAGACAAAGTGGAAAATACACCTGCGTGACTTAAGTTTCTCCAGGAAAAATATTTTCACACACATCCTACTACATTAATCTAGTTATTGGTCTTACAAACCGTGGAAAGAAAATGCATGAGATTTGGTATTATTTCCATTTTTAAGTATATGATGTGCTTAATTTATGGAGATGTGACACTCACATATATGAAAGAAGAACAAGAAAAATCCAGGCTGGAGGAGGAGGAGGAAAGAGGATTCTGAGTTGTTAATAGACTATTTAAAGCTTATTTATATATTGCAGTTTTTTCCTTTCAAAGAAGCAAGCTTGGGCTTTGCAAACTAATGATTCTGTGAAGGATTTCACAAGGACAGAGAATTAATGTGGAAGAACTTTGCATTTAAACAGGGGGTTTGTACCTGTACCAACAAACGAGTTGATGGCAAATTAGACCAAAGATCTGCACAGAAGTTACTCTGAGGAGGCAGGGAGATGAATGGCACAAAGGATTTTGGCAAGTCCTAGTTGCTTGGGAAGACAGAAAGCACACCCATCTGACAGAATTAGCACATGTATCTTAGCATAGCGACTTCAGTTGCCTTTTGTGGCCAGGATTTTTGCCAGTCGTCTCCTCCTTTACCCACAGGAGGGGAAAAAATCTTCAGTATTAACATATTTGTTGAATGAGGCACATAATTCTGTCTTTCACTCTACTCCATTTCTCATAAGGCACATAAGCTATTCTCAGAGTTCCCAGCTGAATGCAGCTCTGAGCTTGTGGAAAGGATTACAGAATTTTATTTGAATAAAAGCTAGTAGTTGCGTTTTGTGCCTGGTACGATTACTGAAATCACAATATGTTCCTTTTTATGTATGGAGTAGATTTATACCAGCATATATGGTAAAGGATTTCTCTGCCATTGGCAGAGAAGAGTATCAGCTGGAGCATCTCCTAAGGCCACACAGTTGAAGTACACCTGTTATTACATGCTGTAGTCTCTCTCCACAGCCATAAAACACAAGGCCTACATTTTCGCATGTGCATAAACTAATGATAGATGACTCATATTCCAAATTACTGTTGTGGAAGCCAAGCCCCAGGCACCAACCCATTTTCATGCAAGCATGCCAAAATGAGATTATATCCTTGAGACAAAATGGGATAAAAAGACCCTTAAAAACACTAATGATTCTGACTTAATCAATGATTATTGCTGGTTTTAAATGGAGTTTAAAATTTGTGTGGTGGCTTTGATTTTCACTTTTTGTTAAATCAAGCACTGGTTTTGCCAGTATGAAAAATCTGCCACATTGCACTAACACTTCAGGTGCATAAATACAGTTTAAAAACTGGGCAAGTGTAGCTTTAACATGGGAATGGGAACTAATTGTTCTTTTGCTATAATGTCTGGGGAAGCTGAAGGCAATCCACATTTCTGTGTGTCACCATAACAGTTTCAATCAAACCAATCAACCTTCTCCTAGCTTTTTTTTCAAGGCTATTTAAAACCCCTGAGTGTGACACCAGCCCAGCAGAATCAGGTGAAGATGGTACTGAGAGATGAGATTCATGGAAGAATAATTTATTTGAGAAATTATACTTTGGTAGGCTGGATTTAACTCAACAGGACATTCCACAAGAAGATATTTCTATAGAAACCTCTATCTTTCTCTTGCCATGCCTTTTAATTAAAAGTCTGAAGCCTTGCATGGCTGTAATCAATGTACACAAATAAGTAAGAAGGCAGCTGCAAATACAACTGAGGGAAAGAGAGGATGTCATGGGTTTCTAAACAAAGATGTGACAGATCTACTGGAGAGAGAAGAAAATAGAAAGAGCAGAAAGAAAGATTACAACCCAACAGGATTCTCTGATTTTACATTCTTCTTCTCTTCCACTTTCATTCCGCTAGAACATGGGATGGATGCCAGAGATGCATCAAACTGTCCAAGTATAATTTAAGTAGTCAGGGAACAGATGTTCACAACAGTTTCTGGTCAGTGCAGGGATTTTATTACCTGCCCACAAGCTTCTACCCACTGTGAAAACTGTATTTCTTGAAGATGCACTATATCTGATTATATCAAATTGCATGTATTCTATAAGGTTGAATGACCCTAATCAGCTAGCAATGTAATACAATATCTCCTCCCTCCCTCTTATCCTCCCTTTCTCCAAGACTGGATAGAAGTTACTTGCACTGGCCAGTATTATAACACGGGCTTCAAATGCTCAAATACTTTAGGAATTTGACTTTGAATGTTAGCGACTTCCTACAGCGTGAACAGGTGGGAGAATGCTGGAAACTGAAGGTTAGCAACAGTTCTCCTTCCCTTCTCCCTTGTATGTGCAGCAAAGGTCACTACTCTAATCTACCTCTTACACTTTTTCAAAGGAAGAAGACAGTGTGCCAGCCCCAGAAATCTCCAAAACTTTTTTCCTTTATTATTTTTTCCACAAAAAGTAGGAAAATGGTAATTTCTCTAAATTGATCACCAAGGTATATAGGTTCTTTTCATTTAAGAACAAAAGGTAACCAAACACACTGTCAGGATTTGACCATATCAGGATTTATGTACAGAACCCAATATAGTGACATGATTGGAACTGGCAACAGGAAAAGAAGTTACTGAAACCTAGAAAAGGGTGACTGGAAAAATGCCAGTCAATGAATCAAGTATATGACTTCAGCAGCATAAAACGTTTACTGTTCATTAGGGATAAGCTTACACAGCAACAGTTGTAGCCCACATACACACACTTTTGCTAACTTTACGTAGGTCAGCACCACTGGAATAGCTGTAGTTTAGTGGACTTTTGTGTTTGAGGTTTTTCCCAACTTCCCTGGAGCCCACAGCAAGAATGTGCTATCACAGCACAGCACTGACAGCAGATTCCAAGAAAGGCAGTTTTAAGCTAGCTGAGGTTAGCTACAGTACAGTTGTAGCCTCAGCCTTCCTTGCAGACAGAAGAATTCAAGTCTCCACCCTCATCGCATACTTGAGCTGTTTGGGGGTATATTTGACTTGTTTGCTTTCAACAGTTTCTTTAAGAAGGAAAACATTTCTGGACTAGGTCAGGTAGAACATCTGGAAGAAGAAAAAAGATTGCACGTTTCCTTGGAGAGATTTTGTGCCTCTTTGGGAAGAAAAGGCTCGAGGTACTGTATGCTGTGATGCATGAAAGAATCACAGCACAGAGAGGCCTCAGAGGCAATGGAAAGGAATTTCCTAAGACCAAAGGCGACTCAGCAGTTTTTTGTAAGCTAGCATTACAGTGTTAACTGCAGTGAAGCTTAGAAGCAAGAATTCATTGGGTAGGACACAGTGGGAAGGGTAAGAGCTCTATGTAAAATGATTATTTTCCTTGTTTTTAATTTTCAGTCTGTGTTCCCTATTTGCTTAGAGCTTTATTTTTAAAAAGTGAAGTTTCATTCAAATAAAATGAAACTTTTGAAAACTTCACAGTCTCTTTGGAGAGCTGTCTTGGAGCCAATCTGCATATATTGACCTCCCAGCTGTAGCCTGCTAGTGGCACCGTTTCAGCTATCCAAGAAAAAACAAGCAAGACTAACAGCCCCAGGCAAGTAATGCTTCTATGTAGAGTGGCCAGGAATACTTACTGCAGTAGAGGAGAAAATATTTCTTTCCCTCTTTCACTTCTCTTTGGTATTCCACAGTATTTTCAAGCTATGAAAATGATTGCATATTAGAAAACTTTGCGATTTTTATATATACTTCACTGTAGAAGAGAGAAAGGTTGTATGCTTGTTCCTTTAACACTTATCAAATTGTATATGAGTGGAAGCTCTCTTTTGTAAGTCCACTATTTTGAAGAGAAGGACAATATAATGCCTTATGTCATGAGGGTCCATGTGGTATATATGTTCATTCATGTCTAGGTCTCTTAAAATAGTCCTGAAACAAGTGTTCTATTTGGCTCTCCAAGAACTGTCATATCACACTAGACCTCTGTGAAGAAACAAAATAAGCATGGTAAGTAATGCTTTCTTTATTTTTCCAGTGTCATAAAAACAACAATGAGAAACTCTGTTCTTTCTTTGTTTAAACCAAAGTTCCCAAAGTGTCTTGGAAAGACAAAATAAGGCATGCATTAAGTAGGTGCTTTTTTAATTCCATTCATGTTCTTCAAATATGTTGTCTAGATAGCTAAGGATAAAAAAATAAAAGGAAAAAAAAAAAAAGAGAGAAACAAAACACTAAGCGGGGTCCTTCTTTCCCTTCTTAAAATGCACTAATGCTCAGATGCTGTGTAAATGGTTCCACACCATCTGGCAGCTATGAGGAGAAAAACAAAACATCATTTGCAGGTACTATACTTCTCACATTTTGAATAATGTACCACAGTGTACTAATTGTCATAACACGCAGCACAATATACAAAGAATTTAAAGTGCAGTATGTTCCCTCTCATTCATATTTATGCTACACAGTTCAGGAATGCACTTACATTGTATGCAATTACTATTCTGTGTATCGCCTGGCTGTGTAGATTACACGTGATATACGAGAGAGAGAGAGAGTAGATTATACAGAAATGACATACTTTCCACAACGCAGCCTCGCACGGCTGGAAGTGTACCACGGATGATAATCACAGCAACTCTTTCTTCCTCCATGACGATACAGGAAGCCTGTCACCGCCTCCTAGCATGCTCCAGCACTCTCACAGACTGCAGCATACCCTGCAACCACTTCCACTGAATCCCTACAGATCTGCACAGACATCAGCAAGACCCAGCTCTCTCAGCACTTGGCCAAAACCCAGGTCTAATAAGAATCAGCAGATCAGTTTGAGATCTCAGATCCCTGAGAGAGTCTTGCATCCGTTCACCTGCTGTATTGATGCTGAACATAACCCCAGTATACCTACACCTCTATTGTGCTCCATTCAGACACAGGAAGATGTGTTTCTCTAGTTGCCTGGCATGATTATGGCAGTCACTGAAAGCACCAGTGTCTGTGGGAATGAGCCAGGAAGGAAATGACAACGGTCTTCTTAGTAGCTCATGCAGGGTCTCACGCTGCACCTCCCTGAGTTGCAATTTTCGAAGCCAGGCAGAATGGTAGCATAGCCCTCTGTTTCTTTGGAAAGGTATGCCTGTTCTTACACAATTCCACTGACAAGAAATTAGAGATGGCAAGTAAAGAACATTGCTCGTCATCTAGAAATGATGATAAGCAGGACCTTTCCAGGACTTGGTCCTGTCATAGTCTTAGAACCTAGATGTTAGTGAATTATTCCTCACAACCTCTTTAAGCAGTTCTCACATTTTTGTAAATTGCAGTCCCTATCACATGTAGTCAGTTTGGGGAGAAACTCCTGAAGATTTCTGTCTTCCTGGTTGTCTTCCAGTAGACCTCCTTTTTCCTGAGGAAGGCATCATTAAAACTTACACAGCCAGACAAGTTAGCATGTGTCAGCCAGTCTGGGATAGCTTTCCATATATATCTTCTCAGCCCACACCAAAGCAATTAGTTATTTTAACCTTCTTTCTCTGAAAGTTTACATTATGGAAATGTCTTGCTCTATCAATTGGAGAAATGTATACGGTAGTGTCTTCCCCGGCAGACTCTTACGCCTTCTGTCATCACAGTTTTTCTCTCATCTTTCTCTTCACCACCACATCCAAACTTCATGCCTACTCCCGCTCTTTCCTCATCCGCTATCCATCCTACGCAGCTATGCCCCCTCCTTTAGTTCAGTAGGGTTTTTCCTTCATTAAGCGTGCATGCTACCAGCCAGACTCAGCCACAGAGTGAAGCTGGCATCCTACAAGGTCCTGCCTCTGCCTTCTGTACATCTTCATTATATTGAGAAATAAATTATCTTGTTAGTTACATTATTACATTTTAAGTTGACAAGTAAATCTTATTATAAAAAATATAATGATACAATAAGATATTTTATTCATGCATTTAGTCCTCTCTCTCTCTGACATTTAATTATATCTGCTGCTGCATGGTGATCTGAAACTTTAATTTGGCAAATCAACTAAAATCCTCCGTAATAAACCAATTTCCTGCCCTTCTCTTAAGGTCCTAGTTTACTATATACTGAAACTACTTTAAACATGCGTCCAGTGAACCTTTGAAGAGCAAAAGGTCTTGATGGGAAAGAAAAAAAAAGAAATACTGTAAAGGGTGTATTTCATTAAGAACCGTGGAGAGAATTTAATCTGAACGTGGGTATAGGATGAGAAAATAAATTTTGCGAAGACAGAAATGGGATCTTCTCTACCATGAACAACACAGTATCTGCTCCACATCAGTACAATGACCACATACCAAAGGGCACTGTACTATGGCACAGGGCAACTGAGGCTGCTTCTCAATTTCTTATGGAGCTTTGGCCCAGGGAACCTTCCTTCACATGCAGATGTGCACACTACCGTGCACACACATGTGCGTGCTGGCCAGGGAAGTTGTGGTGTGAACTAGACACTCCACACCATGGAGCCCTGAGGACCCTCAGGATCCAGCATATGACATCCAGATTTCTTTTTTCAGGTAACCAGCATTCAGCCTGCGTTCAGGTTTCCTACAATTCCCCGTCATCTTCGTGTAGATAGCACCAGGGCTGCCTTGGGTCTTGAAAGGAAAAGCCATAGGTTATTCTCCATGTTATCTAACTGTAAGCCCCTTATCTCATTGTAGGCACAGATGGGGTAGATAGCGACTGCACAGAGAGCCAGGGCCAGACATCCTGCAGGTAAATAAGACCTGGGGTCCACTCGGGCAGTAACAGACCTATATGATGCTTCCCAAGAACTCTAGCAGGTTGACTCCAGTACAGCCCTGAAGGTATTCCAGAATACGCAGCTTGATATTTTTATTGGAGCACTACCTTAGGGGCCATTCATCAGAGAGCAATGCCAAGGCCCTATGTCTTCCAGTAGAAGCACGTAAAATATGCAAAGCCCTATTTCACAGCTCTTCTCCCACCTGTCCCATGGCTGAACCAACCCAGTCTGCATCCTGAAAGAGCCCAGAAGTGCTTGCAGGTGTAGGAGGGCTACAGAGACAAGTCTGCATGGAGTTAGAGCTCAAAGGGGGAGAGAAGTCAATTTGATCTGCAGATCTTAACTTTAAAAAATGCCTGAAATTGAGCAAAAAGAATTATAGTTCCCAAGCTACCTATAAATTTTGTTGATGACACTGAGACTGTCTCAAAGCAAATAACCTTCTCTCACACTGAAAACAAGCCTGACCCTGGTAATGCACACTTTCAGTAAGGAGCTCACAGACAATATAACAGGGACATTTCATTTCCATAATGTGAACAAAACAAAGGACACAATTGCATCTCATAAACATGAAAGACGTCCACCTCCTTTAACTAATACTGCTGACAAATTTTCCCAGCTAGTGTAAAGGAAAGTGGAAGAAAAAAGGCCGAGCCTTTCCCTGTGGTGATAAATAAGGCTAAGAGTGTTCCAGTAGTGTTACTACACAAAACATATAAGAGAGCTTAAGGGACTTTGGCACCCAGCTTTCACTGAACATCAGCTGGCGGGGGATGACTCACACTCCTGCACTCCTTCAAAAATCCTTCTGAAAACTATACTCCCTTCATCACCTCAGTAAAATTTTGTCTTCCGCTTGCATATCACATATCCCATCAAACTCAGGCCTTTTCTAGCCTGACTCCAGCATGACTCTATTCATCAGCAATAAACTCTGAGTATAAATCTTATTTACTGCTGTACTTCTCTGTGTGTTAGAAATTCACGTACAGATTTCATATAAGCAAGTCCAACTTCCTCTAGAAGTTTAGGAGGCAAACTCTGCAATGACAGAACATTGTAAGTTATATGCGACTATAAAAACATTCAAGTGACAAAACATACCTATTTTTTATTCAGGGAGAGTATCAAGACAGCAATTCATGCTAGCTTTTCAGAACAACTAAACCTCTATAGCTGGGACAAAACATTTTAAAAATTTCAGATCTCACTAAGACACCGGAGGAAGTGACTAGGTTTTAATAGGAAGTCAGTCCACAAGTTGTCTACCCAGAGCTCATTTTTTAAAGTCCACCTTCAGTTGTGATCAACTCCACTGAAAATTTAAAAATTAGTTCATGAACTCTTTTAAAGGTCTTTTCCTTGAGGACAGCATGCTAGGAGGACATGAAGACTTCAAATTATACCTCTATTAGCTATTTCTCCTACTTCACCTCTTCTTTTTTTCCCTGCTATCCTGTCCTTACAAATTTAAGTCCTTTCCTGTCCTCCACATTCAGAACCCTGTAAGCCACCATTTCACCCCAATTTCTGGAAATGATGATATGGAGAGAAAAGCAGTCCAAACTCATGACTTGACCTGTTTGTGCACACTGCTTAACCATGAGCTGGGGTGTAAGTTTACCTTATGGGGCTTAGGCTGTCTGCAGAAGACACGTACTCTAAGCCACAACTGTTTCCTTCAGTATGTAATATTTAGGCAAAATGCCTAGAAGTGGAACTACAATGCTATGGATGGCTTAGGTTTCCTTTAAGGGTGTAGCTCAGAGGCTCTCTGAAAATCAGCCACCTGCTGGCTGGGAATAAGTGTAAATTAGTCTTGTCATATAGGAATGAATAATTGCTTCTTATACAATCTTTCTCCACTGATTGTCTAGTAGATAATGATTCTTCTTTAATGTTGCTATAAGAAGTATCTTCAGTTAAGGAGTAAAGGACACCTTCTGAACTTGATATTTCAACGTGAGAAAAATAACTAGTTCAGTTCTGGTAGTCAAACTATCAACTTAGGCGATTATTAAAGATCAATTAGTTGCAATGCAGTTCTGAAAAAAGTCCTTAAAAACACATATATGAATAGAACTTAAATTTTACCAGTAACAAGTGGAAAAAATTTTATCCAGTAATCATGATTCCATTTTTAGAGAATTATATAAACCAAGCTTGTTCTTGAATCTGACAGGTTTGAACAATGTATGTATAAAAAACATATTTTTGTTTAGTAAACAAGAAACACCATTCAAGAATAATGCAACAACTCTGAAATATACACCATTATCCTCAGTAACTGGTAAAAGCAATACCTTACTGCATGAGCTACAGTATCTGTTTCTGGGGGAGCAATAAATTGAATCTACTTGGGAACAGTGGTGAATGGCACCCTAAACTTTCCTTGAATTCTGTTTGTCATGTATGATTTACCACTATTTCTGGTTTCATGGTGCAAGTGTCACTTGTTGGTCTCATCTTCCTGTAGAAAGCAAATTGTTTTGATGAAGGCCAACTGTATGAGCTGGGGAAAAAAAGGCAGACTGGTCATGATGTTTCAATTAAACGGAAAACCATCCTACACGAATGCCATGAACAGTATCCTTCCTGATCGCAGAGTATCTTAATGCAGTGACCCTAGGAGGGAAACTCTCTCATTTCTGAGATTTACCTTAGGGATATTAAAATGTACATCACAGTGGAGAAGACTGAATATAAAGCACGTTTCAGCCCTCCTTGCACAGAGAAATAGATTTTAAAGAAGATAGCTTTTTATTTGTACTGCCAATTATGTTATTCTGATAATACCTAAAATTTTCCCTTCCCCTTAATCCTGTCTTACCCTGTCAAAAACTCATTGGGTTAAATACTGGAGAAATCAATAAACAGAAGCCCCCACGACTTACAGTTCAATTGAAACAAAATGCAGTGACAAGGAATGGAGTACGAAGGTTGGAAAAAATCCCCCAGTTGTTATCTCAGACTATGAACATTACAGAATTTGTTGTTTGTAGGAAAGAGATAAGGAAAGGGCAATGGGTAAATGCCCTAACTTTGGGAACCTCTTCTATATAGGAATGATGACATGGAACAAAGAACACCATTGTCTGCAGAAATCCTTAGACAAGTAGTGGTAATTGATGCTGTTTTCAAGAATGAGGGTCATTCACAAGAGGAAGTATGAAGGATAAGCTATAACACCCCTTTAGGACAAGAACCTGCAATGTACCTTGACCGGGGTTTAAGTTTCAGTTTTCTGGATACTGAAATTACAAGCTTCTTTAAAAGAGAACAGACATACAATCTCCTCTCCAAATTTCTAGTTTTTGTAGGTAGGGAAAGAAATGTGAATGTTTCCTAAGAAATTAATGCAGTGGAATCTGTTTGCTTTTGCAGACAGCTCAAAGTGTGAACTCCACCGCAAGTATCATACACTTCTTCAAAATCCTGTTGGGTAACACCAGCTTTAGGAAATACGGTGTTCTGGGTGAAGCTAGCTCAGATCTGTATTATTCACATATGTCTGGTATGTAGACCTGCCACGTGTGATGTAAATCATTACATTTAATAAGTCTAACAACCGCTGCTCCCCCTCAGCCCCAAACTTCTCTTGAATGGAAAAATCAGATGTTCTCCAAAATGTCAGCCTGTTGTGTTAGTATGATATTAAATCAATCTCTCTCTCTAATACCTTGTGCTACTTGATTTGTTTTGGTTTGGGTATTTTTTTTCCTGTTTTTCTATATAAGTAGTTGTTTTATTAAACAGATTTGATCACCATATAGCAATCTGTCTGAGGCTGAACCACTACTAATTCAACCACAGATCTTTGAACCTTTCAAGTCCTTTAAAAGTGAACTAAGATGTCTCATTAGAGCAAACAGAATTTGAAGATGAAGTTGAGCATCTGTGTCAAAAAGAGGTAGCAGTAAAATGGAAAACTGATGGATATAAAAAAGACTGAAGCAGATACTGTTTCATATTTTAGTTCAATACTTAAACCTCTTCTGTACTGAAAGCTGTTAAATCTTTTCCCTTGATCGTGATTTGTGAATGTTTCACTTATCAGTTGCAGAGATATTTTTCATAATCCCAGAGGAAACAGGACTGTCTATATGCTATGTTCATGCTGCAGACTTCTGAGCTGCAATTTACGCTTTTTTTATATCCGAGATACCCATCTGGGCTACTGTCAGGAAGCAGCAAGGGGCAGGGGGTACAGGTGGGGTCCTAGGTGAGGTCAGGGTTACTTGGGGCCCTGACACTAATAATTTGAAAGGCTTTTCTCCCCTCAGGAGTAGCATATTTACCTGCCACAAGAATGCATGTGAAACTTGCTCTGCGTTCTTGAGTCATCTTTCATCCTAAAGGACATTGTTTCCTGGTCACTCTCTGGGAAAATTAAAATTCATGAAGCTGTCTAAGGCATTCTGTTAATGGTTTCGTTCCTTCTCTTTTCCTTTCTCATATCCTTTCTCATTTCTTTCCTCTTGTTTTCCTCCCAACACACACCTCCCAGACATGGAATATTCTGAGGAGCTGAAATAGTAAATTCACTCTGAACTATTCAAAAAAACAGGAAAGATTAGAACCACTTACACCTCCAGGCTAACTGCTCAACCTGCATTTGCTAAACTGAAGAGGACACAGTGCTGTGAGAGGCAAAATGTTGCATGGAGCCACAGTGACCCATTTCAGCTTTCAGGCAACCACTTGGGCTGTGGTTTCAGTGATGGCTGTGGTGGGAAAGAGAGGAGAGGGAGAGCACTGCTTAAATCACTGAAGTGATGTGACAAGCCTGTTTGGAAACAAACAGTTAGTGACTGGCTGGCATAATTAGCAAGAATCAATCATGCAGTAAGTTCATTGGAAAAAGAAAATGAGAGTAACAAGGGACGAGCTAAACAGTAGCTAAATAAGGTGGAGAGGCAGAGTCTCATCAGGCTGGTGAGAAGCAGTTGATGGAGGATATTATAGCCACTGAGGCAGAATTTTAGCAAGTATTTAAGCATAGGGACATCATCAGAAGGTGGGTCTGAGCTGGGAAAACAGCTCTGCTCAAGTGTGGGGATGGCTTTGGTCAGTGCTCATTCTAGCAGAGCACAGCAAGGGGTTGATCATAGCTCTCTAGAAACAAGAAGAAATCTGATTAACCCCTGGACAATGGATTTATATTTTTTAACTACTGTGTCATGTACGCACCCACTGCCTTACAGTAGAACCTTCAAGGGCAGAAGGACTTTCATATACATATTTCTGTGGCTTGACATGAAAACTTATTTTTACCTGCCCAGTACAACATTATTACATGATCTTATGTCAATCTTTAACCCAGTTATTTCATCCACAATAGTCTCACCTGGTTTAAGAGACAGTAATCATATACTCTTAAATACTCTTAAATACTTAATATACTTAAATACTCTTAAAAGTATATATCCAAAGGATAAATTAGCCCCTTTATTAGTAAGAAAATAAAAAGAAGATAACATATACCCTAATGGCAAAAAATACAGACTGAAACTTCTGTTTACTTGCATTAAAATGTTTAATTGTTTTAATAACAGGCTCACTGGCAAGCTTCTAATTTGGATCTATTATCTTCCTCATTAGGATTCCAACAGCAGGGTGAGCACACAGGCTTCTTATTATACAGGAGTTCATTATCAAAATCTACCATAGATTGATTATCAATAAATGTTTTTCATTTCCTTAGAACCCTCACCACAGCACTCTTTTATTTATTATCCTTCCACTCTCTTTTCTTTATCTAATCAGCCTGTGTTGAATCAGCTGCTAAGCATTCAAGAGAAAATGGCTTCTTCAGCCTTGTAACCATTAAAAGTCTGTAGGAGCTATCATTCAGACCAAATACGTTGTTGTTCCTCTAAAGATCCAGCGCACCTTTTATTTTTAAATACCTATGCATCAAGACTGTAATGATACCAAATGATGACCAAATCCTTTTTCAGATAGATATAGGAAGCATGCTTCAAATACAGAGAAGGTTTTACCCTTCTATCTAGGACGTTGCAGTGTGTACATGCACAAATGCACCACCCTCCTCCTCATCAACCCTGGAGAGCAAGTATTGCCCATGCTGAATTGCTGCTGGGAGAGAGCAGGGCCCGAGAAGCGACCCAGGCAAGCTGGAACACACTAACTAGATGGCCGAGGTTCAGTTGCATGCAGCTGGTCTCTCTGGGTGCCTCTCTGATTAACAAGGTTGTGTTAGAAAACAACACATGGCATCTGAAGTTCCTGCTCATTTGCAATCAGTGAAACTGAATTACTCAAACCTCCTCCGGGGCTGTGATTGGTAGGAAACAAGGGAAAAACATGGGTAATGTTTAAGCACCATCTTTTGTACATGAAAGTTGTCAAAGTTCATATAAACAAATTGTAGAAAGAGGCTGCTCTGGGCACTCTTTTCAGTGGAAAAGAGGAAAAATAATTCTGGAGGTTTAAAAGAAGACCACAGAGCATCCTGTGCTACTAAACAGAGCAAACACTACACGCATCACCTATTTGGGCTGAACGTACCAGAAGAAACTGAGATGACTGAAAAATTTGACTAGCTCTGACAAAGTTCATTTATGTTACAAGCTAGTTATGTCCTTGGAGTCTTAGTACTAGTAGGTGGAGATAGAAAAATAAGAGATACCTCCCCCCCTTCAGCAGGAAAAATCTAATTTCTATGATTTCTATCCCAGCTATTTTTATTTACTTAAAGTATAATACAGTACAACATTACTCAGAGCTTTTGTATTTTGATCTTACAACTCATGAGCGTTTAATGGCTCAAGTGATTTAACCGATAAAAGTCCATAAACTGCTCAAAGCACACCGTGGTAACAGTCATTAACCGACTGCACACCCTCAGTCATTTTGGGAAGATTTCACGGGGCTCTGAGATGAACCCCCTGAAGTTTCCCAGCTGGCCCGTGGGACGCTATGGCAGCTGTTTTGCTGGGACAGTGTCGTGCCAAGCAGACTGTCCTCTGCTGGTGGAAGCTGATGGCTCTGCTGCCTGGGGGCAACCATCTCTGGAAGGCTCAAGCAGATGTTGCTCAGTTTCGACTCGTAAGTTAAGTTTCAAAGTGGATGGGATGGCAGTACCAGAGCACTGGCTTCAAACAGGACAGCCATCTCAAAACTGGAAGAACACGACTGTACATCTGGTGCCCTGCTGGAGTTTTACTCCTATGTTTGAAAACAACTGTATACAGTTTACGTGTTTTACTCAAAAAAAAGGCACCTACATATACCGTTCTCAAGCATTTTTTTATGACTGGGGGAAAGAAGAAACTGCAAAGACCATAGAGTAACTTCAACATTAAGTACCTGAAAAATGTGAGGGAAGTATGTTTGGGAGTGGTACATGGTGGCATATGGTATTTATTAAAGGAAAGTTCTTTGGCAAGTGACATCTTGGTGAATCTGTCATCCCAAAGGCAGGAATTTTTGAGGAAACAAAACTATCGTCTAACTGAAAACCCCCCAAAACTTTCTATCTAAAGCTGCCTTCTTAAAGTTATCTTTCTAAAGTGCCTGTCTCAGTCCCTGTCTCACCACTGAGCTTTACCAGAACTGACCCTGCAATGCTGTCCTGCGTGTTTTCCTGCCGTAGATCTGCAGAAATAACTTTCTTACTGTCTGGGAAGCTGTTCTTGTTCTTGTTATATCTTGGGACACAAGTCCAGACAGAGTGGGTGAGAACCTCAAATTATTTAACATTCTTAGGAAAAATATAAATGACGAGTCACATATAAACATAAAAACAGAGAGAAGAAAGATCCTGTTTTGGAGTAGGTGCATAAAATTAAATACTTCTTTTTCAGTATTTTTTCTTTATATTTAGGAGAACCAGAGAGTTTTTTTCTGTAAGCAGATGTTTTCTCAGCATTCAAAAAGGCTTCTAATGTAACATGCAAATAACCTACACAATATTTCTTAGCCAAAATTTTGGTAAAATTTAACCAGAACTAAATACACCCTCACAAAAAGACCATAGGTAGTTCATACTAGCTGAAATAAGAACTGTAAACTATATAATCTAAAGCCTGAGGCCTCAAACTAATCAATGCTGGAAGCCAAGGAGGATTTATATCCCCTTATATAATACTATATTCCTGTCTAGGTATTCTCGGAGCTTTTTCTGCCCTCTTTGACAAGCTAGTAGGCTTGATGAATCATTGTTTGTTTTCTGATCTGGCAATTCCCGTGTTCTTATAAAGAAAATAACATATGACAAGGTCAAGAACATGAACACAATTATAAAAGAAGCTTGACAGATCAGATAAAACTTCTGGGGTATAAAGGGAAAAAAGTAAATAAGGAATTTGAGAATGGACATCAGTGTGGATAGTAGGAACGCTAGCAGAAATAGACAGCTCCAGTCCTGGAAAGGCACAGCAGTCAGTTATTTGTCAACAACAGAATAAAAGAGGGAAGAAGTATGCATCGTTACCTGGTAGCAATCTAAGCTCTGAATGGTAAGGCATAAGATTTTATTTTTTAAAAATTGTCCAGATTTAAATGAAAGAAAAAAAGAGGAACCAAATTCTGAGCTGGCGTAAACAAAAATAAATCAACATTGATGTCACCTACAGGCCATGCTTCCTGCAAGGATCTGGTCAGTGTTCAAAACTGTGTTCAAGCCGAAGGCACAGGATTCATCAGGAAAAGAAAGAACAGGTAGATTCAAAATGGAGAAAAATAATCAAAAACAGCGTATCATGTTTCAGGTAAGCAAAGAAAGGGAAGTCTTCTTGAATGAAAAATAATTTACAAGTGAGGAGAAGAAAAAAATAAGATTATATGAGGAACATCAATCTTTGGAACAAGAGGGGAAAAGTTCAATAAAAATTAAATGTTTTTGATATAGATTACAGAAAATATAAAAGGATTTGGTCTGACAAGGAGAGATGGGCTTACAGGAACAAGATGTTGAAGAGAAAGAAGAGCTGAGGAGGAAAGGGATGGTATTGCATTCCAGGTCTGGGGTGGGACTGTGATGAATAGCATCTGTTTAATTTACCGGTTCACAGTTAGTGTTTTTTATGTTCCTTTGAAAAATCAATGGCTGGGCAGCAGGTAGGAAGACTGCTTGTTTGCCTTGCCTTGACCACTGGGCTTTGGCAAAAGAGGAATATTTTACAGACGGGGCAGTTGTTTCTTTTCTGACAGCAACTGAACTTGCTCAGCAGGAAAAAGGTGCGGAAGAGCAGAGCTGGGCAGCTGGGAAGGGACAGACTTGGCAGGCAGGGAGCTGCTAAGGTGCCGAAACAGGCGGAGGGGAGCAGAAAACAAACATGTAGTCAGGCCAGAGCTAAAGAAAAGAGAATTGTAAGAGGTACCTGGTGGGATGGTGGAAGTTGATCCAAACCAGAAAGCTGAAATTTGCCAGACTGAGAACAAGGCTGGAGAGAAAAACCTGCCCAGCCCAGTACAGGAGGTAGAAAGTATACAGTCTTTTATTTTCAGCTTTTTTGGGGGTTTCTCACTTCAAAAAAATACTTACTGTTCTAATATGTTCTACTAAAAAATAGTTTTAAAAATTCAATGTGATCTGGTATTTTTTACAGTAGCTGCTTTAAGAAAAAGAGGCAGACAGCAGCTTCTCTTCTTTATGGTAGATTCTGGCCACAACTATCACAGGGTGATGATATTTTCAGTTCAATTTCTAGTCGCAGCACAGACTTTCTAGGTGATCTTGTAGAATGGCCTTTTCTGCTTCAGTCCCACGTTTCTGATATATAGATGATTTGTAGTCAGTGTATGACAATAAGTCCTTGCTTAATTCTGGAAGTTGTACATATCCACATAAGGAGTAAGACACTATCCTTGTGTGTTCCTTAAGAATTTGTCCAGTTTTTCTCATTTGACACTTCTGCAAAAGCTTTTCCATTAACAAAGATGTCCTCGCTTGTAGGTGTAGTATAGTACAATCTTAGTACTAGTGTAGGTATGAAAAATAGAACAGATTAAACAAAAAAAGAAAAAAGGAAAGGAGGATACCAGTGGTTTAGTAAACCTAATAGTTTAGGCAGCTGCAGTTAATATGTATGTTTGTACCCCACAAACACCAAGTGGCTGGGACTCTTTGGTTAGAGTCACAATTCTGAATTCACTCCAAAACACGGCAATAAGCTTTTGCAACACAACACCACCAGAAACCTGGAAACCACCAGGGAGGTTTTTAGATCAATGTGAAGACTTCGTCCTTAAACAGAACTGGGATGTAACCCTTCAGCTAGGTAGTCTACATTAACTGAGTCTTAACTGCCTTTATTTATGTTTTCTCTGAAGAATAACAGCCTAATTTTCCACAGTTAATTCAGATGAGTAGTCCCACTGCTTTCAGCAGGACTGCAGGGGAAAATAAAGTGCCTCGGAGACTAGGATTAAATTTTAAGAAGAGGAAGGGAGCACTGGAGGTGGAGTGGCTGTAGCTATGTTGTTTATGCCAGTTGGAAGCGATGATTCCTGCAGGCACACGACCCTGGCAGCAGTGAAAGCGGGAGGGAAACAATATCTGTCATGAGCTTACCAAGGCCTTGTGTCCTTCCCACTTTGAAAATCCAAAGGAAGAATTGCTGCTTTCTTCTGGCTCCTGCATAAGAAGACCACTGAGCTTTGCTCTGAGCTGTGAGTTATCTGGGGATTCCGTTCCCTCTAGCAGAAAGAGAAAAAAAAATAAAAGGATAATTCCTAATCCCTCTAAATGAGAGCTACTGCCAGCATGCACGTCTTACAGGCCTGTTGCACTGGAAAACACCTAACCCCAAGGCTGGAGGTTTTTCTGTGAGAATGCCTCTCCAGTTAAACCCAAAGGGTACATGACTGAATTATGATCTGGTTGTATTATTACAGACTGAACTATGAAACTTAAACATCATTTGCGGGAGTGCTGCAAAGTAATGCGCTTTCTCAAAGGTCAATAGATGTACTCATGAGCTCGTGATCACAGCAGCAAACGCCAACGGTATAACCAGCTGATAACTGGTACTGAGGTGAGCAAAAACTCAGGATGCTGACACATAGTGATGTGATTTAGCTAACCATGGAGGTGAAACAACTGGAAGTTATTTTATGTGTTGAAACAGTGTGGACACCACTTAACCTATATTCTTGTAGTAAAGTTCAACCTGTTCAGTAACAAGACTGTTTAAGGAAAACTGCTATTTATTTCATGAGATCCTCATGTAATGCCATTGCCTGGATAGCTCCAGCTCTGTTTTGGTATGGATGTTGCTTGGGAAAGAATTCTGATGAGTAAGATGAAGAAATGCGGGAGATTAGTATGTTAAGAAAAGTGGCATATTAAATTACTTGTACACTGCATTAGCAGCCACTGCCTTCCTATTACCAGGCAGTGCCATGTCTGTTTTGTGATATTTTTAGTTGAGCAGTTATAAACACAGGGAGTAAAATTTTTAAAAGGTGTACCTGTATTGCACCAATAAAACAGGCAATTTTGTGCCTAACAGGCCATACAAATGCACTCTCATGCTCTTGAGGATTTCCTGAGCACAAACATTATTATGGACCTAACTGAGACTGAAGTAACAAATGGTGCAGCCTGAAGCCATGGTTATCTATTTATAATAATAATCTTTCTCTCTTGAAAGCTATATCCAACCTGTGACATGGTTTCAAGGTAAAATTAAAGAAATGTGTTTCTTCAAATGGAGTCTGGGTCGATGCAGCCAGAGTTGGCTGGCTGAAGGCTAGGCTAAATGCTTTCTGCAGTCTGAATTTCCAGGGTAACACTATACTTTGAACCCAAGACCTGTGCAGCTGGAGAATGGAATAAAAAGGCTATAATAAATTGTGTTACTCCATTAAGAGCTCAGAATCTATCAAGAAGCTGCAGCAAGGGCTTTACTTTTTAATTATGTAGGATACCATCTTTAAACATAGAGAAAAACTTTGTTCATGACTTGTCCTTCTGACATAAAAATGTGCAGTATCGCTGGAATTCCAAGGCACATTATTCTTAATGACCCATTTCAGGCCACAAGTTCACAAGTGTTTTAAGCTGGCATTTGCCAGCATTGCCACCAAGAAAAATGTCCTTCCAGCTTCCTCCACTTCTCCTGCCTTCTGTTGTGTTTCTCCACCCCAGCACAAAGCTACACGCAGCGGAGTGACAGACTGGGACAGGAAACCGATACAAGCGAAATCTGACCTGGGAGTGGGAGAGGGGACAAAAGGGTCACTGCAGTACTGCGGGTGAAATTTAAGCACAAGGTTGGAGGCAATGAACTAGCAAGGTCAGGTAGAAGCTGCTGGGGAAGGGTGTAGTGCAAGGCTGCTGCTCTGAGCACCAGTGCCAGCTCATGGCATTATGGCATGCAATTATACTGTTCTCACCAAGAGATGCTCAGCAGCCTCCTCATTCCCTTCTCCCCCGAGAAATCTTCAAACGCTGAGAGAAGCAGGCTGGACATAGCCCTAACCATGTAAATGTGTGCCTCAAGCATTTCTTAAATCATTTATGGATACTCCCAAAACTACAAAGAAACTGTAATATACATCCTCCAGAGTTTTCTTTTGCACACTGAAAACAACCCTATTTGCTTTAGAGCTGTCCAAGCAAAATATCAGCTGTTTGGTGTTAGACTCATGTTAACTCTGTTCTAGGAACTTCTTTTCTGCTCTCCTGCAAGAATAATTGGGAAATTATAACACAGCTTTGGTCTAGTCCAGAGCTGTGTGCAGCATGGGCATGGCCTATGTTGCATCCTACATTTCCACAGCAAAAAAAAACATTCTACATCCTGAATTACAATCTATTGACATTAATGTACCACGTGAATGCTCTGCAGGTGATATTCATCACTTTGCCTCCCATCCCAGCACATCAGAGCAACAGCTCTGCTAAGGAATTCTGTATGTAAGGAGGCAAAGCAGGATTTCTGACTACCGTTTTGACAAAGGTTCTTTTTTACATGATTTTTCAATGGAGATTAGTTCAGAAAAGAGCATCTCATCCTTCTACAAGATGAACTAGGAGTAGGAGGAAATATTCATCAAAAGCTGATAGGTGATGACATGCCCGTTTTGGAGTGGGCATTACCTAAGGAGGAAGGCCTTGGTTTCTCTAGGAGGGAAGGGGGAAAAGTGTTCAGTGAAATAGAAAACCTGCATGACGACTTCATTATGTCAGGTCAGTGATCCAGTTAGATAGACTAGGACAGTTAGTGCCAGCAAATCTTCTGGCTAAACATGTAAAGGAGGAGGTTACTCACCCTTCCAGGCCTTTTAAAAATGACTGCAGGCATTGTGGATCCTTTTAAGCACAGTTAAAGAGGGCACATGTCCTTGTTGGTGACATATAGTTAGGCAACTTGTTGCCTGGAAACACATCCCGGTGGTTTAAGCACTATAAAGAGTCAATTAAAAAGCTGTCTTTGTTCCAAATTTTAAGTATTCTGTTGTTTTCGTCTTTTGCCTTCCTCAAGCCAACCGTTCTATATTTTGTAAATTAGCCATAAATAGACAATAAACTGATGAAATCCCTTAATGCTTCCCTTAGTAAAAGTAAACAATGGTAGGAATGGGTACTTGAAACAGCGCAGCTAACTCAGCAGAGATGTGGAGAAGTGAGCATCCTTTTGTCCACCCCATCTTGATTGACTGAGTAGCAGAAAGATGTGGGATAAAGGAAAGATCGCTTTAAAGTGCCCAAGAGGTAAAAGTGAGGAAAATAAAATAGCAGCGGAAAGCTATTAAGGGATCTGACTGCGGGCAGTGCACTTGTGTTTGCATAAGGGCTGTCCTTCAGACAGCATTGTCAGCGTGCTTGGCCCTTTATAGAACATCAGAGACTCCGAGGCTCCATTTAAAATAAAACCTGATCAAACACTGTATGTAATCTATGCCTACCCTAAAGTGAAGGGAAGTACTCCTGAGGAATGAGCTATATGCTGCTTCTGAATTACAAACACCTCAGCCCAGATCACAAAGAGACAAGGTGTTGAGGCTCACAGTCCCTTTTTGGGGGAACTTGGCTCCCTATCTGAAGAGATGCTTCAGGAAAGGATCACAAAATAAACCTGCCGCAGGGGAAGCCACTTGTCTAGCCAAAAGGAGACAGAACAGGTTTTTCCTTTGCTTGCCCCGTTCTCCCTCCTTTCCATCTCCTCCCATCTGGAGGCGCCTGCCTGAGATACTCACTACCCGGGGGTAAACCTTGCTTCCCTGAAAGCAGCAGGCTTCATCCGGTCCTTTCATGCAGTAGCTTAGCATTTAACTCACCTAGGACGTGGGTTGTTTCGTTCCCTTCATCTCTGCATGTTTTGAGACAGCGCAATTTCAGAACTACCTCCCCGGAGGAGACTAAACTGCTGGCCAGGCTGAGGACGGTCTGTCCCACACGTTGAAGATGGGTCACGGTGCAGCCATGGTTGCAAAACTAACCAAGGCAAAAAGCAAGCTGACAGCACTGAACCTGGATTGCTACCTTCACCGCAAAGCAACATGTTGGGGAGGGGATGTCCTGCATTTCAGATCCCGCTGTAAGCATTTTACAACCCACTAAGCATTTTACTGAGATACTACATAATATATCAACAGTCCTCAGAAAAGGACTGAAACTCAGGATTTTCCTTTCCCCTCTTTCAAGTGAGGATCCAGTGAGGTTTCTGATCCAGGCACTAGGCTGGGAGCACGTCTAATGCACCAAACACCCGCGCCGAGACAGATGGCACAGCAGCCACTTTGTGCAACCTGAAAGCACTCAGGTGTAACACAGATGCCAAAATGCTCAATATTGTCAAATATAAGGCATCTGTGAGCATGCACAGAGGTGAAGTTTCATGTTCCTACAGTATATAGGGTTATGCAGCAGCTGAGCAAAATGCTTTGGGACTTAAACATCAAATTGTACTTACGTCCTTTGGAGGAATATAGGATCTGATCTTCAAACCCATGAGTGGGATTACTGTTTGATACTTTGTCACTGCCCCATCTGGAGCCTGCCATTATGATTCCCTCCGGGAACTCCCATTTTTAACATGTGGAATGTGCCTCTATAAAAGAATTAAACTCATTTAATTTGCAGGATTAGAAATCAGTCACACAGGACAGCAGTTTGTGGGGAGCAGATAGGGGTAGTACAGCTTCCAAAGCAACAGGAAAGCCTACAAACTAGTTGCAATATAGGGAAATTAATTAGTAGCTCTTAGCTTATTATCTGGTTTATCACTCACTTTAGATGGATTTGGATATTCCCTCACTAAGCGCTGCCACATTTTATGCCCCGGGCATGGGGTCCCTCTTGTGCACACAGGAGGAAATGGGTATCTCAGGCTGGAACTGCTGCAGCCATGCTGGGGGCAGTGGGGACAGGTCAGCAAGCGAGACAAAAAGAAGGATGTTGAAATGAAACCTGTATCTGCAGTCTCTCGTGCATGGAGGTACAACTGCCAAAGGGGGCTCCAGCATCTGAAAACTTTTCTTAGGGTTAGGTACTTAGATAAGTCTTGATTTACAGACAATTGTTTCACCTGTGGGGTTTTTGTCTGTTTCTTTCTTTGTTTGTATTTAATAGGATACATTCAGGTGGGAAGGGACCTCAGGAGGTCTCTAGACCAACCTCCTGCTCAAAGCGGGATCAGCTCTTAGGTCTGCCCAGGTTACTCAGGCCTTTATCCAGTTGGCTGTTGAAAACACAGACAGACAAAGACTGCACAAACTGGGCAACCTACCCCACTGCTTCACTGTCCTCACAGGCTAAAATATTTTTCTCATATTCCATCTGAACCTCTCTTGTTTCTGCTTATGCCTGTTGTCTCTTATCCTCCTTCCATGCCCCACTCTGCAGGGACCGGCTCCACCTCCTCGATGACTCCCTGTAGGCACCTGGGGAGGCTCTTTAGCCCACCAGAATTTATCCCTGCTCCAGACCGGACATCTCCAGCTCCCTCTGCCTCTCCTCACAGGGCAAGTGCTTGGGTTCCCCACTGTCACGGTGGTGCTCAGCTGAACTCACTCACAGTTATGCATCTCTGCCTGGGACTGGGAAGCCAAAACTGCCTCCCCTTCTTTTCTACAATACCCCGACTGGATAAGGCAAATACCCAGGTAATAGAGAAGTCCTCTTCAGTGCCACCTTCTTTTTGTGGAGCCAGCTCCGAAGGCACATCTCAGCGCTCCTAAAAGGGCTTCTACGTATTGGTGCAGTAGGATGGGAAGGTGGGTGCTCTGCAGTCACACCTGGCCATGCAGCTGGGGGTGGAGAGTTAATTGAGCCACTGTGCCTGATTTTTATCTACCAGTCATTTGGGAAAGGGAGAAGAAGGGTGTGTTTTTTCCTGCTGCATTTCTTTGTTTTAGCTTGAACAGCTGCTTTGTTTAGTTGAGCTTTATCATT
The DNA here is from genome assembly GCA_013398815.1 of Ibidorhyncha struthersii. Taxonomy (NCBI): domain Eukaryota; kingdom Metazoa; phylum Chordata; class Aves; order Charadriiformes; family Charadriidae; genus Ibidorhyncha; species Ibidorhyncha struthersii. The sequence goes on along the minus strand of VZSZ01010651.1, from coordinate 115,613 downwards.
TCTCATCCTGTATGATTTTGAAAGTCGCAGCTTCTCCGGCTGTTTTGCATGGCTCTAAGCCTTAAGTTTCCCCGTTAAGATGAATTCCATTTTCCAGCTATTGATCTTACCTTCTAAATTTTTCATTCCCTCTTTGAAGTTGCAGCCAAATAGAAATGTTCCTGCCACTGACTGTGATTTTCTCACATGAAAATTAAGCTCAGTGTATACTGGTATGTAAAGGTAATGAAATCAGATCATCATCTGAGAAAAATCAAAGCCTTTACCAAGTAATTTTATGAAATTATTCTCTGTTTTCCTGTACAATGGAGGGCCAAAACCTGTATTCCTGGCCTAGGGGTGGCACTACTCAGATGATAAACATATTCTGATTCCATATAACTTCTTAATGATTTTGTTTACTCTCATAGATTCCCTTTTAGCAGATTAATGATTGTTTTCTTTCTAGATAAGATGATTCAGTAATAATCCTTTTGGGTCAGAAAGAAAAACTTACTGGATAGAATTGCTAATGTTTAGGTGAAATATTGCATATGATAGAACTGTAAATTAATGCCACATGGACATATCTGAAATGCCTAAAATTCAGCTGAGAGAGTTGTTTGTACTTTACTCTGCTGTGAACATGGGGAAAGTATTTAGAGTCAGGTGATGATCATTAGTCAACTATTAGATTAAGAGGTAGGAAATGTTGACTTTGTGGACCCGCAGGACTTTGTAATTAAATTTTCTCCTATTTTTAATCAGTGTAACTCTAATTATAAATTCATAAACAAGCTTACTGACCAAACTACTCCATGCAAATTGTTTCTGTGCACAGTGATTCAGTTGCAGGGAGGGTGTTTGTCATAGAACTGAAGGGATGAGCAAGAGTGAAATATTTTCTAGAAAATATTTTTTCACAGTTCTGTTTTATTATAGTTAGGAAAACTTTTGCTTGCTTCAGAAAAGCCTTAGTCAGCCAGACTTTCTAGGCATCTAATCTAAGCTCTGCACTCTGATTCAGTACCTCTTGGATCCATTCTGAGGTGGATGCTTCAGTGTCCCACAGTTGTTGGGAAGCCCTGAAGATCCCAACACTTCTCCCAGAAAGCAGCTCAGGCCAACAGCAGCCTGAAGGTGGTGAAGGGTCTAGGCACAACAAATGGGATGCCACCTGGAGACTGACAATATCAGAGCATGGGCATAGTGGTGTCTGAGGAGTACCTGGCTGCAGGATACACTCAGCACTTGTAGAGCCTGATCGACAACAGGATGGATGAGTAGTCACCTCCCTCATGCGCCTGGAGCTTGGGAAGCAGGAGAGATGGCTGCCAGGCTAGCCAGATGTCAGAGAGGTGACACTTCTGCTCCTGTTTCCCTGCTGGGAGTCCGCTTCTGGGCCAGCCACAGGCCAAGGAAGGGGCAGGCTCTGCCCTGCGGCTGCACAGCGAGAGCCTGCAGCTGGGGCTGAGCAGCTCAAGGGCCAGGGAGGGGAATAAATCAGGCTCTGGTCCCCAGAGTCGGATGGGCGCAGGAGCCATATTGATGGCACCAAATAAAATTTCTCCGTATACTCCAACTAGCAGGACTTTGCAGCAGGAATGCTGGCTACCCTCTAGCATGCACCAGACTTCAGTTTTACATGGAAGGCACCCAGATTCCCCAGAGTTGGAAATCAGTACAAAACAAACAAACCATTATCCATCACCTTCATCCACTCCTAAGCATGTTAATCACTGTAACTAATACAGCTGTTAATCCTCCATTTAATAATGAAAATGCCTGCCTCAAAACCTGTCCGACTTTTTTCTGTAAATTGTGATACTACAATGCTCTGGCCATCCTTTGATCTTAGACACAATGGGACTTTGAAAAGCAGCAGCCTGTCCATTCGAGCCTTGGATATCTCCTCTCTGATCACAGTGTTTCTGTCTGAACAACCCCACTTTTATGCTGCACTTGCAAACAAAGGTCCTGCCTTCTTTCCTTGCCTCTTCACATCTTCCATGACCTATTTCCCACCAATACTTTGTTCTTTTCAGAATGGTAACGAAGAAAAATTTGCAATTTTCCTTCATTTCCTTTTTTTTTCTTTCCCTTTTGATGCCATTGTGATGACACGTTGAACTCGGGACTCTGCTCTCAGCACTCCCTTCCTCCCTCCGGCTCAGTTCGTGCCACCCCTCCCCACCTTCCTGCGTTCCCTCTTCTTTATGCTATTTGGTTGATGATATCAATGAATATAACTGTTCTGTTTAGGGAAAAAAGATCACTTTTTCTTTTGATCCACTTCCAGTGCTCATTGTACTCCCTCTTATTTCATTCCTTCTACAAAAGTCATTGTTAAGACCCTCTTTTCCAACATATATGCCTTTTTTTTTGATTCAAAAATCACTACTTCAGTGCCTTTTCTTGAGAACTCTTTTATCAGTGCTGGTATCTTTTGTCAACTCCCACTGCATTTTCAATCTCCCTTTCCCTCAGTATGATCCCTGAAAAGGTATGTTTTATTTTTCTTACCTCTCTTCTCCTCAGTGCTCATTTCAATCAGCTTCCCATGTTACAAACAGCACAGTTGCTGTAATCCTTCATATTTTTGGACAAACTAGACATTTGGTTTCTGAATATTAGTACATTGAAATTTGTTTCATGTCTGCCATTCATATCGTAAATGTCATGATTTTCTCTGCAGATACAAGTGATCCTGCAAGTAGCTATGTTCACCCTCCACTAATCTTTGGATACAGTTTATGGTTTTTCCCTCTAAAAAAAAATGTCCGTGTTGTGATTTTCCTCATATTTGCAAGGTATTTAATCTCCAGACTGAAGATTCAGCATCTTTTTGACCCATAACTTATTTTTGTACCATTGTGCTGAGCCATTTAGAGCTCAGCTTAGCAGGACACTAAACATAATGCAGCATCGGAGCACTTAAACATCGACTTTCTGTTCACCACATGTGCAGTACGCTCCAGCTGTAAGCTCCTGTTCGCATATTTAAATTAAGTATGAAATTAAGTTCTCAGGTGGACCAGGGTTCATAGGCTTAGTCGCAGAGCTGAGCCTTATGTTTTCCTCTGGCATCTAGAGGTGCCTCTCAGCGCAGAACCGTGTCCGTACAGCACTGAGCTCTGCAGAGCCAAATCTGAAGCACAACATTTTTTGTAACACCAGTACATTGGGACTCTGTGCCCTGAAGTGCTGACATTTAATTTCAGTAAAACCAAAGATAATACTGGCAGAAATACCCACGTGCCAACCAGCATTTTAAAATGTAGCTGTCTATAGATGTATCAAGCCACCTCACCAGTCTTCTATTGAATAATTCCCCCATGCTATTCAACCACCAACCCAGATACTCCGCAAATTAAACCAGATTTCCGACACTATTGTTGCAATAATTTTCACATACATCCTAGATTGCTTTTCAGTACAATGGTCTGTTCCTTGTAACACAGGAGGAAATACAGTCAGAAATATAACTTTGGAAATGAGTAGAGCCCAAGTAATTATAAACCCTGATATTGGAATATATTACAGTTATGAAGAGCATACCAGAGAAATTGGAATAAATTGAAAACTGGAAGGAGAGAGGATATTAAAAGGACATAGAAAAGTTCAGTGCAGGGATCAAATTTACTAATGTGAATATCTGAACAAACTCAAAAGTGGTATTTCTACACATACTAAATGGTTAAGAGAATTTTATGAGGAAATAAAAATAATTGTGTATCTCCTACAAAGCTGTCTAATGTTCTGTTTACAAAAGCAGATGACTAGCGTCCCTTGAATATCAACTTCTTGACATACATACTTGACAAGGAGTGACTGAGTTTCAGTAAGTCATTCCTAAAACAGGCTTTCTTGCACATTTATCTTATCTAATTACATTTGCTATCTATCTGGACTATTTCTGCAAATTTCATGAGGACTTTATATTTTTACTCTGGGTCAAGATATTAATTTAAGCTTTCTAAAGTATGTTCCTTTACTGAAAATGTAAAATAAAAAAAGAGAACCACACAAATTCTAAAACTACTTATTCTCTCTATCTTTTAAATAACCCACTATCTTACAAAGCCCAAGTACCAAAAACTAAATCTAAGCTTCAGAAGTATGTGCTCAGTTTTACAGCACTTCCAAAACACCAAAGCAACTGAAGACTGAATAATGCATTGAAATAAAGATAGCATTCTGGAAACTGATCATTTAAAAACAGGTTTTAGCTAGCATTATTTTTAATCCTCTATAAATTTCTAAAAGGAGTGAAAGGTGAAGCATGTATTGCAGATTTAAATAATTAAGACATATATAGACTGAAGGACTGGATTACTAACCCTCGGCCATTGAAACACCCAAGTTGAAGTAACACTTACAGCCATGCACAGTTGCCCCTGACCCCAGCGTTACTGAAGTTTCCACCAGTAAGGTGTCCCAAGCAGCTGGTGGTTTTGTAAATCGGGAACTTAGATACCCGTCTTAAACATCTGACTCCAAAAAAATAAGTAACGACTACAGTATTGTGAGCATCTGCGTTGGCTCCCTCCAGGATTGGATCCCAACAGGCAAAATGAGTAGCTGTGGCTGTGAGTTTTTTTTAAAGGTTTCTTAAAATTATATTGAGAGTTTGGACACAGAGCTAACAGCTGAGTTAGGAGCAATAAGGGCCTGAAAGTCTCTTGTGGACTTTTTCGGACGTGCCCTCAATGCATGTGGCTTCAGTAAGGCTCACAAGTTTAAAGGTAACCAGATGCTGAGAAATCCGTGGACCCAGGGCCTGCAACAATCTTTTGGAAAGAGCTGTGGATGTTCAATCAAATAGCAGCGGTGGCCCAGCCCGCCCGCCCGGCTGCAGAGATTGCAAGGCAAGCTGAAGAAGCTTGTTAAGAAATGCTTCAAGCAAAACTAAACAGAGAAAATCATTGTAAGGAGAAAAGGGGAACACTTCAAACGCAGCCTAAAATGATTATTCTGCAAATACGCACTACCTTCAATCTCAGTAAAAATACCTGTTTGCATAAAGCCAGATGCCGAAAAGAGCAGTGCATACTTTAACGTGTAAAGCAAAGGGGGAGACACCTTTGGAGTCACAAACTGGAGAAGCACAGCACAGCCTGGGAGGAAACTGTTTCTCTGCTCCATTTCCCCTGCACTGTAGAATCACAGAATCATCGAATGATAAGATTTGGAGGGGACCTTAAAGACCATCTAGTTCCACCCCCCCCGCCATGGGCAGGGACACCTTCCATTACACCAGATTGCTCAAAGCCCCGTCCAGCCTGGCCTTGAACACTTCCAGGGATGAGGCAGCCACAGCTTCTCTGGGCAACCTGTGCTAGTGCCTCACCACCCTCAGAGTACCGAATTTCTTCCTAATAGCTAATCTAAATCTACCGTCTTTCAGTTTAAAACCATTACCCTTGTTCTGTTGCTGCACTCCCTGATAAAGAGTCCCTCTCCATGTTTTCTGCAGACCCCCTTTTAGGTACTGGGAGGCCGATATAAAATCTCCCTGGAGCCTTCTTGTCTCCAGGCTGAACAACCCCAACTCTCTCAGCCTGTCCTTATAGCAGAGGTGCTCCAGCCCCCAGATCATCTTTGTGGCCCTCCTCTGGACTGGCTCCAACAGGTTCATGTCCTTCTTATGCTGGGGGCCATCCACACGAAAACCTTCCTCTGCAGCTTCAGGCAACAGCTCAGCCTCACCAGGACTAGTTTTGGAGAGAAGGGTGCTCAGTCTGCCCCTGGGGGCTTTCCTTTGCCCTCATCCCCAGGTTGCTGCCAGGGATTGCAGCAGACCTGCCAGCCTTGTGGAGCAGCCACCATCACAGTGGGCACAGGAGCTCCTGCCCAACATCCCTCCCTGGCCACAGTTACCTTCCTCAGCACCCAGTTTCAGCAACAAAAATGGGAACTCAGTTGTTCACAATAGAGACCAGTTTAGGGAATATTTTGCCAAGTTTCTCTGAAAATAAAATTTAGCTGAAATAATGATGTCAGTGGAGACCAGCCAGCCTGGATGACTTATTCCTTCTTCCCTTACAGCCACTTTCATTCCACAATTCAGGGTGCAGCAGGACTTGAAAACAGCCAGGGGTCCTCTAGAGGGAGCAAGGCTTTGGGTTTTGCAACATCTTTGAACACCACGTTATCTCCAGCTCCTCCCTGCTGCCTCCTCTGGAAACCCAGGAGTGGAGGAAGCAATGATCCTTCTCCAGTGTGCAGGCAATGCTACCGTGGGCTGCTGCAGGGCTGGAACCCGCCAGGCCTGGGCTCTGTAATCCCAGCTTGTCCCATCCAAAGGAAGGGGGCTCAGGCTTGGGAGCCTTCCCTCAGGGGCTGTGGTGCTTCACCCCTGCCAACACAAAGCAGCTCTTTCATCTCCTGAGTACTGCCCACTGAGGGAAGAGCTTTAGCACGTACTTGCCACTCTGTTATGGATTGTGATTGCACCGATGTTATATTTACTCTCCTTGGACGGTTTCATTTGTGAAACTGTCAGGAATGGAGGCAGTTCATTAGGAGCTGCTGAATCATGTAGGGGCAAGGCTGCCACTGCTCACTGTTCCCAGGACCATCCCGAAGGGACGAGAGGGTCCACACTGCTTAATGGGGACACAGGGGTTCCAGAGGCCATTTATGCCAGACCTCCTGGTCCTTCCAGTAGCCAAGTCTCAGACCCACTGGACTCTCCAGTGCCCATTTCAGACTGGGGGGGGGTGTTTCCCTGACCAGGCTACTGGGACTCCCCCTCCTGCCTTCCCTTATGCCCCCATGTTCTTTCATGCTTGTGTGGAGATGGGCTTTTATCCCCATAGTTTAAAAACTTGAGTTAGTATCTGCACTTAGTGCTGAAATGAGAATTTTGACTATGGAAACTATAATATTGGTGGGTATTTAAATTTTACTGGTATTCATGTGATCAGTAAAAATATGTACCTTTTAGGAATGTCTTCATATTTCCACACTGTAGTCATAACTTACTTGAGATGGGTTGAGATTTATCAGAAAGGATTAAGGAAAAGATCATGCTGTTTCTACAGCTGTTGCCTTATGTCTCTGTTTTCTCCGATGCCTGGCCATGTGTCCCCCAAATTAGAAAGAGCTTCTCTTTTAGAGCAGCTGAAAATCTTGGGAGAGAGATATATAAAGACACTGTGCACCTAGTTTTATGTTTGAGACATTGCCGGCCGATTCTTCTATTTCCATTTAGTAGGTCACTTTCAAAGAAAAGAAGAGAACATAAATTATTAATGGAAGACAATAGGTCTGTCTTTTTTTTTTTTTTTAAATCATCCCCACTGGGCTCCGATCAGTGGAGTTACACCAGAGGTGAACTGTACCCCAAGCAGGTTTGTACTAATCAAAATGCATAAGCAAAATGTTAATCAAATTATTTCAGAAGTTGCATCCTAGTGTTCAGTGGTTGTTCTAGCTCATTACTGCAAGGTCAGAGGCAACTTTCAGGATCTTGTCTTTCTTGCCAGTCTGAAAGTATATGTAGTTCTGCAACAGAGAGGAAAAAATAGTGTTCATGTGTTCACAGTAGAGATTTTGTGTCATCAAATTCTATCTGTTCATGCTGGCATATGCTATTGTTCTTAAATAATCATACCTTCAAATTGTATCAGTAAAAGCATTACCATGATTATTAGGGAAACATTTTTTGGTGCTAAAAACCCACTCTGAAATACAAAACTACCTACTGTAGCTTTCAACTTACTGAACTAAATGGGACTTAACATAGCTCCAGTACAGCCAGCAATAAAATTTCTGGCAAATTCAGGGGAAAAGGGATCTCTCCCTTTGATATTACACACCTCCTTTTCCTTTTCATCTAGATAGTTGAAAATACTGAGTTTGTTTCCAATTATCTTCTATTAAGCTTATATAATAAATTGGGCTTTTAATTACTGAAATAAAAATATGAAAATCAATTTGAAAGACAGAATGATTCTTTCTGCCAACAGAGGTGGAAGATAATTACTACCAGAGTAAAGTATTATTTGTAAAAGACATCCGGAGAGAAAGAGCTTTTCAGAGTCACAAGTGGCAATTACACACTAACCTCTCCAGGAGTCTCCATGGCCACTGAACGCTACCAATGCTTGTGTTAAAAATCCCCTCGTTAAGGTATTTCAGCATCTCTTGTTAGCACTAAGACAGGTTATAACCTATTTTGCAAAATAAAACACTAGAACAACACTGACAATGCTGCATATGCAACAGCTGACATCCGGGGGTTTGCGAAAGACTAATGACTAAAAAAACCCACCACTGCCGTTGCCAGGCGAGCAGTGAAGGAAGTATGTCTGTAGACAAGTTTTAATTGACTGTTATGTGGCCTCTTCTACGGACTTTGTTGTGTGCAGAAGCAGATAACTATACTTATAATCCTCAGTGTGTGCTTGGAGTCCTGTCTTACACTGCTGCCTTTGGTGGCAGAAGATGATACTGCCAATGGGAAGTGGCAGTAAAAAACACCCTTCTGTAGAAACCAACTCGGTGGGAAGCCGTGTGTGGTGCAGAAGTGCAGATATATTAGATTACAAGAGTTAGTGCAGGCTAAGTAATGAAAAACATGCAGAAGCACATTCTGCTGGTATGAATCATTTTTCTATCACAACTATCATTTTTATTAGCTACAATACTAATTGAGTTTCTTTGCAGTTACTTCAGTTCACCTGATTATTAGCAGGAAATATATTAAATTGTGCATCAGAGCCTGTGGTGGTCTCATGGAGGTAGGTTCATAACGCAGGACTGAAAGCGCCCATTTCTGCAGCTATCTTTCACAGAGTTGCAGAGAGAATTTACCAGGCTCTCGCTGGAGACCTTCAGTTTCTGGAGCTGACGGGTAAAATGTTTACATGCCACAGGAAAATTGGGAAAGGTGGGAAGAAATATGATGTATAGGAACATGGTATGGTTCCCATACTTCCATGAGCTTTTTAAACCCTTCTTAGGTGCGAGGTAGTGGACCCCAGGCAGGAGCAGTGTCACAGCCCACTCAGCTGCCTTTTGTGACTTAAAGCCATGCTAGCGGCTTGCATCCTCTGCCTGCGGGGCTTATCAGCACAGTATCAGGGTTTATCAGCAGAGTTCCCTGCAAACCTGATGTCACCCCGCGAAGATGGCTCAGATTCTGAGCTTAGTCGGAGTGACAGGTCAGCATCAGTTTTTCTTTCCCACATAGCACAGGGGGAATAGCTGCGCATGAATTCTGAGCAAAACTGTCTCCGAAACAAAGCTGCCTCCGAATTATATTTTTTTCCACATGAAAAGCAGTCTGGCAAATATGCCTTGTGCCATGTCACACAGCGAATTGGGAAACTGATCAGTTTGCAAATAATAAGAAGTCAGTTGCGTGGAAGTTCTATAACAACAATCTGGACTCTTTTTTTTTTTTTACTTTAAAATATTTTGTATGCATTTGTATATATTTGGTTATTATATTTCTAATCTAAAAAGGTTATCAGGAAGTGCTGTTAGTAATTGACTTCAGGGCTAGAAAGCAGGAGGAGACAGCAAACGTTAACACTGAAATACCCCCTTGCTATCTGGAAGGACTTTGCGTGCAGTGAGCTGTAATGTTTGGCATCTCTGATCTCCAACATGAAGGTTACTTACTTGCAGGTCTATCCATTGGGGACACAGCCAGGGTAGTCACAAGCTTGGTTTATGCAGGTGAGGAGAAAATGGGATTAGAAACTCAGGTAGCACAAAGTGGTGAAGGAACCAAAGAAGGTGACTTAGAGCTGGAAAATGTCGTTAAAACCACCAGGTGGGCTGAACCGCAGGGCTGCCAGGGAGAGGCTGGGCACTAACAATTTTGTGAGTTGCAGGGGAGCAAGAGACTGGCAATGAGTTGGTTCAGGAACAAGATAGTCTCTATAGGCGAAGCAAACAGCCAGAATCAATGCATCAAATGTATTCAGAAGAGAAGGAGAAAGTCCAGGCATTTGCCTGTAAGCATTTGATTTTTTACCTGCGTTTTTCTTCCTGCAGAGCCCTATGTTCTGTGTTTTGCTGTAGGATACGCTCTTTGACCTCAAAGTCATAACGGACCTTACCTCTTCCAGTCTGTGAAATTTCACCTAACATCCACTTGCATGGAGCAATAACTGCCTTGTGCTAAAACTGTGTCTTCTAGATAACTATTACAAGCCGAACCATGCAGCACTCTTTCATAGTTTGCTGTGAAACATAATCCCACTGTTGAAGATCTGAGCTCTGTTTCCTTTGGTACTTCTCCAGTTTTGGTTCAAGGCAGTGGTTGCTCACCATCTTCCTGTGCTACTTGAGAGACCTCTTAGGTACCAAATGTATTTTTCCTGGGAGGTACTCACATACTGCGAGCAGGTCATCTCTCTGTCCTTTTTGATCAAGCTAACCATATCAATCTCTTTAAACTTGATATTATTAGGCCTGTTCTCCAGCATCTAATCATATTTGAAGTTCTTTTCGGCAGCTATTTCAATTTTTCAGTGTTTGTTGTTTGTTCAGCGTTTGCCCTAGGACTAGTCATATTTATTTGATGAATTTATAGAGAGAAAACCCCATCCCAGCTTCGCTTCTGCTAGGTTAAAGAAGCTGAGCTCCCATCTCCTAAAGCAGACTTTCCACTCCTCCGTCCTACTAGCCTTTTCCTGCACCCAGTTAACACAGAAATCCCCTTTCTTGAACAGGAATGACTAGAAATACACACACATTTTATTCATCGTCTCCCCCATGATGACGATTTTTCTTATGGCTGTCTCAGAAGTCTGGGTTTTTTTCAGGACCTGTTAAATGCTCACATTTGTGCCTCTGGGCCACATAACTTTTTCCCAGGCTGAACTTTATAGCGTTCCCTCTGTCTTTGGCAGTAAATAAGTTCTGGAATATTCAAGGACTGTCTATTTCAGTCATTCCCTTGTTGTCCATATCTGCTACCTGGTATCCAGTGATAACCAGCAATCCAAGCGTGCTGCCTGTGCCAGCAAGCCCTGCTGGCGCTTCAGACGGATGTGCTCGAGAATGAATGGGACTGAACAGGGTTCTGCAGGGACTTCAGAAACCCTGCTTCTGTTGTCATTTGTAGCTAAATAGAAACACATCCCTAACTCCAAAAGAATACCTAATAGTCACATTTGTTCTCTCTCTTAGAAATCTTTCACTGAAAGAGGGATCATTTCTTCAAGGACTGAAAAGCTTGAGTCATTTCAAAAGTCTAGAGATCTGAGTCTCATGCTCCTCACAGACACAAAGAAACCTCTTTCTTAGGGATCAGCAGTGGCACCTAATAGCCAAAAAGACTGAAAAATACACAGGAATGTTATTCCTTGCAGTAGCTTTTTCCAGCCCTCTGTATTTGAAGGCGGTCAACTTGTTATTCAGGGACTTAGTGCCATGGGATGTGGTCGTTGGATAGTCAACGTCATTTTGAAATGTGTGTGTCACCAATAGTGGCACACTCAAGCATCCGTGGTGCAAAGTTGAGATCATTTAGTGTGACTTCCCAGAGTGCACACATTAAGGGACCAATTTGGTACTCGGCCTCCCTGCATTTAACTGACTGGGAGCTACTTATGCAAACAGTAAGAGCATCAGCCATCAAAACGATTGCTGAGTTCAACTGTATTTCATTGGAGTGAAATTGAAAGTCCTGCCAAAGAAAGGGGAAGGACAACAAGATCTTGTTTTACCATTTCTGTTGACTGTCCTCTTCTAACCAAGGAGAATAAAATATGATTAATATAATAAATCCCTTTTTCAAGTGAACACCTCTCCAAGTATTAAAGGTAAACCAACCTGTTCTACAGGACTGTCAGAAGAAAAAAATCTTATTAAAGAAATAGGAATATGACATCTTATATGACTCAAAGTCTCAGACTCCTGTTGCAAATTAATGCCTAAAAAGTCATGCTCAGCAAGCAAAAAGGCACACTCCTGAACCTGTATTTTCCATATCCTGTGGTATGACTTTGAAAGAACCCCTGCTGTGTAACATCTAGACTCAGTGCAACACCAGCCACTGAGGTCAATACAGACACTCAGAACCCTACAATATCTATAGGCCATTACAACAATTCTAAAATCAATGGACTATTTAATAAGGTGTTAATGTAACTCCATTGAGACCAAGAGAGTGAGCCCGTCCTGCGTAACATGCTTGTGACACATTTTTGCAGAACTATTTTCAATTTCTGTGTATTTTTGAGAAAAGAACGGATACTCCTGATAACTGATAGTGGTCTGTGCATGGCATCCTAAATAACAAACATCCCCCACCCCCAGCCTGCCTCCACTATGCAGCTGACATGACAATAAACCCAGAACCCAGCATTGTAATAATGCTGTTCTGCTAGAACCAGCCCAGCTGCTCAGCCAGTCCTATCTAGAAGCGGTTCAGCAAGGCAGCTCGCTGCCTGCCCCCAGCATCCAAAGCTGTTGGTCTAGTACAGTGCTGTGAGCTGTACCGTAGCTAAAGAAAGCAACGCTCAGAGCAACCTCTTCAGCTGCAGCCAATTATTTAAACTCCCGTAGAGAGAGCTATGTAGGATATTCCTCAAAGGTCACTTCTAACTTAATGTAGGCCAGTAAACTACCCCCTCTTAACATCCAGTACGCTGAGCAGAAGCCGTGGCAGCAATATCGATGGGAAATTCTTTCTCCACATGGAAGTGTGTGACCAGAAACTGCTACTTTTTGATCCCAAAGTGAGAAAGGGGATGAGGGAACTGGAGTGACATTGCTGTAATCAATAACATTGCTGTAATCAATAACCTCAGTCACCCAGTCTCTGGCAGTGACTAGATGCCAGTTCTCCACAACAAAGGCAGTATAAGAAGTTCCCATCCTGTCCATCCTCCCCCACTGCAATTTCTTGCACCTGACAGTTGTGTAAGTATCTGTTGGGAAAACAGTCTATACTGGACCAGTGAAATTGTCTGTGTTTTAAAAATAACAACACCACCACCCCACCCCACCCCCCCCTATAAGTAGCACTCAAAAATAATTAACTTTGGTCCTATTACACAAGTAGTTTAGATGATGGTCAACAAGCAGTCGCATTAGTGAGACTGAGGGTGCCCTAAACTGCAGGCTGGGTGTGGAAAGTCTTGCACCCCCAGATAAAATCTGCATGGAAGTACACCCTGAAAACATGTGTGATGATCATCCTCTTAGCCGGCAGAGCCCTTGCTTCTGCAAGTGCCCAGCAATCTGTCCCCTCTTCCACCCTGGTCAGCTACTATAAGAAGCTGTTGGAGGATGCCACTACAGTAGAAAATAAGATGCCAGCAGTATATTGATGGACTGGGGAAACCTTTGGTTCACATGTAGGAAAAGCAGGATCTTTATTAAGTTGCCTAACCTATGGAAACTGTTGCTCCAAAGTTTTTCCATGATGTGGCATCTGTACACAGGACTTAGAGACTGCAGAGAGAAAGAGAGATGAGTTTTTTTTAAAAAAAAAGCAAAATTAGGAAGCTACTCAAAAAGGTAGATGCAGCTTGCAATGGTTACTTCACGCTTTTTAGCTCAAGAACTGACAGTAAGGCAGCCAAGTAAAAGGATAAAGCACTTGGGCCCCATATCCCCCTGCCAATCAATATCCAAAGCTGTGGAATTGCACACTGCTTGCCAAGAGGGAGACGATTTCCTTCTTTTTCACTCATCCATCTTGCTTTCCTCCTTTCCTTTCTCCCTGATCCCAGCCACTTTTAACTGTTCCCTGCATTCTGCCAGCTTTCATCTGAGATGTTTTAAATTCACTAATCCAGCATTTTTTAAACTTTGTTAGGGTCTAATTTTCTCCTGGGTAAGTTTAATTGGATCACAAGTTGCTCTGGTGAATGCTAGATCCAGCACAAAGTAAGCGGTACATAGCTAGGAACCAGAGAATTCCTGGTGGATACCATCACATTTAAACCACTTTGTTTGGCTCATGATGCTGCATGAAGCCATACGCTGGGTACTTAAACTCAGGTTCTTTTCAGGTGATGTTCTCAAGCTGTTTTCAATGGGATATGATGCTGCCGTCAGTAGTCATTCAAGTTAATACTGAATTGTGGTCAAATACTTTGGGTCTTAATTTCAAGAATGTGGAACTATCTGCTGTCTGGCAACAATTAGAGACACTTCAGAAAAACAAGTGCTTTTTTGCCTGGCTGCTAGTGTTAAATCTTAGCATATTCTTAAAGCTTGGCATAAAGTATTTCTTTAAGACTGTTTTTAATAAAACATATCCATCTGCAATTATAAATCAAATAGCTTTATAATTAAAAGACACACTTGGCCTTTTTTATCCTGTGAAGGTTTGCATGAAATTGGAGCCTTGCTGTGTGGGGTTTTTTTTACATAATTGAACCTTTTCACAAATGACTTCTTCGTACCTCTTAATTAAAATGTATAACAGCTTTTTATTTAAAGAGCACAAATTCATCAAAACAAATAACAGCCCAAATTGTCACCGAATTGTTGCATCTGTGTTTCCTTGTCACCTAGTTAGAGATCCGGGAAGTAATGCACAGGTGTAGATGACGTTTCAATCTTCTTCACTGGTGTCACTTCAGATTCCCAGCTCTCTTCCACCTATTCGCCTCCAGGACAGCAGAAACAGCAATTCCTTTGGAGCACTAGTGCCATTTGCAGCTCACTGATAATATTTTTCTACTAAACTATTGTTTTACCTGCGCTTCACTACTAAAAGTGTTCATGTCTACATTAATACACCACTCTCTTCTCCAGAGCCCTAAGAATCAACTGTCAAAGGCATTTCTACTCAAATGGAAGAATACATAATTCTCTTCCCTGGACAACATGTTAGTTTAAGTTATCTTTATATCTCCTTTCATAGTACTACTTGATTCCAGACCAAATTCATTTTTATTCTGTCATAGTCTCTAAGCTTCTCATATGTCTGCATCATAACTTGGTGCAGTAAGTCTATGACAAAACATGAATTTATTTTTTGTGGCTGCAGGAAAAATCATGTGTTTTGTAGGCTGCAGTAATTGGGTGATCCTACTGGGACACCCTCATTGTCACTGCAGGATTTGAAGTGGCAGGTGTTTAGGTGTGATGCAGATTCACCCCCTCATGCCTGCACTGCCTAACAGCATGAAGGCAAATCCAAAGCTTCCAAAAGCCTGTAAAACTCTGATAATCCTGCTAAGATTTACTGGAACTGTTCAAGAAAGAGATATGAGCAAGTCCTGAGATTAGATAAAAAAGAAACTTTTTTTTTTTTTAAGATAAGCAAGTCCGCTCCGAAGGAAGAAAGTCTGTAATTCACCTTAAGTACTACTCAAGGTGAAACTAATTCCTTTCAGATGCAAGGTCAAGTTTTATGTGGTGGCATCTTGACCTGTAATCATTTTGCCTATGAATAAACATACGTGCTCTGAGGAACCGTAGAGTGAAGATAAAATACGATCACAAACACATCTAGTCCAACTCTCTTGGAGGTCTGTGGAAAGGCTGCCATTGATTTCAATGGGATTTAGATGGAATTCTGTCATTCAGCACAGGTGCTTTTATTCAGGACATTTCAGTTCTCTCAGAGTCAGAACAAATGCAGCCCACATTATCATCAGAAGAAACCAGAAAAGCACAGTATTTCTGAAAATTAAGCTGGCAAATCTTTTAGAAAGAAGATGTGTTACCTCCAAATGAGTACTTCTCTACTAGTAATGAACACCAGTTCAAGTGCTAGCTTAAATAGGAAAAGGGTTTTCAGCACAGTTGGAAAGAGCAGGCAGAGATTTTGTGAAGCTGGAGGTTGCTACTTTCGTCCATCCATGAGTGGCACTTTGTTTAACATACAAATTCTGGGGCACTCATTGATGACAGCCATCACTAAGCAGTGGATCTGCTTTCCTGAAGTAAAGGGAATAAAAATACATAATTCCAGTTTGCAATTGTCAGTGCATTAACAAAAGAGTTCACTGTTTCGGTGATTTCTATAGCTAACAACATAATGTCACAAATAGCTGTTTCTCAGACACATCAGTTATAAAACTGAATTCATTTCACAGTGCAGAAGTCCATGGGCTAAGTTCTTCCTGGTACATGACAAACAGGGTCATAAAAAAATTTAAATCATACTTCCGATTGCTAGAACAATGGAAAAGAAGAAAATATAAAATAAAATATTGTTTTCCATGACCTAAAGTATTTGAATTTCAATTTCTGACTGGACCAGAAGTTACAGGGAAGTTGTAGGGCTTTGAGGCGAGGCTAGAAACATCTGTTTAAAGCAGATCAAATAAGACAGTCATACTGATCCACTCTGACCGTAACATCATTGGACAGTACATCAATGGTTGAGCATAACTTTGGCAGTCTGTATAGCCTGTTGATAATTTTCTGTTACAAAAAAAATGTGTCAGAAAACATACAGAAAATGAAAGCAAAATTCATTGCTGACACAAGCCAATACCAATGATTTTTTCCACTGATCAGAAACAAACACCCCATAGACCCTTGTCTGTCAGACTGGACTTCCACTGGAATATTTGTGGTTTTCAGCCAGCTTATCCTCAGATTCCAGCAGGACAGACTCCTCGGGGCTGTACCCCAGCCACCGAGCCCTACGCACCATTTGAAGCACATGACCTGGGGAGACAGAAGTGATGGGGATCCCCTGGGCAGGCAGCCTGGGTGGCAGGTCCCACCTGGGCCACCTAGGATAGTCTGTCAGCTCAGTGCGATGCCAATTCTTAGTGGTACCAACACCCCTTGTTACTTCATCCTTCCTGCTTTACCATTGCATGCCAGATGCTTTTCCTGACTAGTGTTGGCCACTGAAGGGACCCTTCTTTCTCTTGGACCACTGCACTTCACTGCTGGGAATAAGTGTGGGGGTTTAGGTCAGCTGAGGAGCAGCCTGCTCTCCTGTCCTTAGGATCACCACCCAAAAATGATGGAGCCTCGCAGTTTTGCTAGTTACTCTGAAACTACTCTTAGTAAAGGGTAGGAAAAGCTAAAAAGCAAATCCATATACCAAATTCAAGCAGAGCAACTCTGCTGTCTGTGGGAACAGTTGGACAGAAATGAAGGGAAACGAAGCATGCATCACACGTGGCTGCTCTGTCGACATGGTCCAGCTGAGAAGTTGCCAGCCACTCCCAGCCCTTCTGTTGAGAAAACTTTCATCCAACCTCATGTCCTCCACTTGTACTCTCGGAACAGGATGGGGATTTAGGGAGTCCTGGTTTCTTTTACAACCCAGCTCCACCTTTGGGTGTAACATAAATTCAGAACCCTCCCTGATAAACAATCTATTGTTTATTACCTCAAGCAGAAATATTTCAACCTCCCTTACACAAAATCATTGCCTGTTGCAACCACTTTGCAAAGGTGAAGCCTAGTGTGGCTCTCTGCCGGTCATTGCTGACCAGAAGCAACCCTGCCTAGCTAAGCCTTAATAAAATGTCAACTTATCATAAGAACTTTTCCAGGGATGTTATGCAAAGGCAGGAATAAACTTTTTTACACGTAAACTTCAAGGTCTACATATACATATAGGATGTCACAAATAGACTAATACATGTGGTTTATCACCAGTGGTCAGTTTAGGTCGGATAGTAACCACCTCTGAGACGACAATGAATTTGAGGATCCTCATATCATCCTTTCCTCTACAAGCTTGACTTTAAAAGTTGACTTTGAAGACAATCATTTGAAGCTTTTGTAGGTAACTGGGAACACTTTGATTTGAAAGCCACATGCTTTCTCATTGCTGGAATGAAACATTGCAGTATTTCAGTGGCATATTTTAAACATTTTTCTTCGTGGTTTTTGTCACCGTTCTGAATATAGTTTTTCAAAATATTAACAAATGATAGCAGGATGGCCATTAAATTTCCTGGATTCTGAAAGCAGACACTCAAAGGTTGAGTGCTCTAGGAAGCACCAAACCACGCATGGGTAAAAATGATGCAGCTAACTCAAGGCATGGAAGACAACAAGTCTGTAGCCAAGCTTTCTGAAGTTGTTGAGAGAAGAAAAACTTTCAGTCGCCCACACTGGGAAATTATAGTGTTTCGTTTTCACAAGGTACAGAGGCACCTGCATTGTTTGATACTGAAAAATGATATTTGCAGTCTGTTTAGGTGAAAAAATGTACTCTAATTCATGAAAATTAGAATAGCTGAAGGGTTATTTTTTAAATAGCATTCTTTGTTGCCTGAAAGTTTTTACTGTAGAGTATAAGACACAGAGTAAATGCAGTCTGTCTCCAGAGCCTGAAAGCTAAAGTGGCAGTGCTGACATACGAAATAGTGAATAATACAATGAAAGTAGTCTGCTCTTCTTCTAATATGAGCTTGGAGATGTCAGTGCTGGTACTCTTCAGAGTAATAACATTGTGCATTATTAAAGACAAGATCTCAACAGATGCTTAATGTTAATATAAGACCCCTGAACATATTCTGAGAGGCTCCATGTCAGTCCAATATAGGCACTGTAATTTCAACTTACAGCGCAATTACTGCCTTCTCTTATGCTTTAAGAGTTTATTTCCTGTTTTGTCAGGCAATCATTAATCTCTTAAAAAAAAAATAAAATTGAATGTTCTGAAATAACTCCTAAAGGCTACCCACAGTTTTCCATATCCTTATTTGAAGAAAAAGAAACTTATTTTAGAGTCAGCTGAATCTCTGTCCCTTTCCCGGCGTTCATGCCCCTAGTCTTTGCTTTTGCTTGAGTAGAATTCCACTGTTCCTGTTTTCCAAGACTGAGCACTACTGGCAGCAGCTGTGAGTAGATTCCTAAAGAGCCTCATGCAGGATCCGAGTTTAAATTCTAGCTGTTCACATGCTGTGTGCTAGCATATGTTATAAGCAACTATAAATTGTGTACAGATGTGTGCTGGAATTCCAGTGTAGCCAAGCTAACAACATTGAATAACATCTTGTGTGCTTTGTAGTTCTACATAATGAATGTGCTGCCATATAACAGAGTCCATGTTTGTGGCAGGATTTATCCACTGACTTTGGAAGCAAGAAGTAAGAATTATGGTGTGAATTTTTAAACAAGATATTTAATACAAGACACGCAAAAAGAGGAGACTGATTACTGGGGAAGGGTTTATGTCAGAGGCTCTGCTTAAATGAGCACACAAGCCAGGACTTGAAAAAGATTCATTTAGAACATGTTTTGAAAGTCTAGAGACAAAAACATTTACATATAAGCAAAAAGAGGAAGTATGCATACATTGTCCTAGTTGGAAAAGCAAAGTGCCAACAAACAGCAAATAGAGGGAAGTGCAGTAAAGGTAACGGGGGGAGCAGGCAGAGAAAGGCCACTCTAAAGGCCAGGAAGAGCAGGGCGAGGGGAGATGAGCATCCGTAGAGTACCTCGTAAACAATCTCTGCTGTCCTTTTGTGCAAAACTGATGATTTTCATCAAGCAAAGACTCGTATGTTACTCTCCATAAATTAGAGTTTGAAGAATAAATGCTGAGAATATCGACGATCTTTGTTGTCTTCTGCACAGAGAGGGCAGAGCCTCATTGCCCACGTGCCGGCTGTGCCATTTCCATAGTCCAACAGAACAGCAGCACTGCTTTTCTCCTCTTCTGACCAGTGGCAAACACCAAGCAGATAAAGACAGCATGCCTCGAAGAAATAACACTTTTCTTTAAGCTGTGTGAACAAATCAGCAGAGGAAAAAGCAAGGAAACGGCCTGAACACACTCTCAAAATGTGAGCATAGGTTAGCTAGCAGCTGGCAGAAGATCAGACGTCTGTGGTCTCTCCCACTCAGAGCCCTCAGGAGAGGGCTCTCAGCATGTGTTTACACTAATCTAAATCAAGGTTGCTCTGGTCCCACTATTCTGCCCATTTCCAGCTTTTTTACACCCTTCTCCGCTGTGAGCAGCACAGGCACTCGTTTGATTGCATAGTGAAATGGTTCAGGGAGCTGGAAAAACTGCAAACTTACCATGAAATAAAATAATTAGCTTTCAGCCAGGTCAGTTCCCAGAACAGGATCCATGTGAAGTCAGAGAGATACCAGGGCTAATGCAAGAGAGGGGATGGCGGTGGGCAGCCTTGGTCCACAGGGAAAGCGCGGGTTACAGTTACCTAGTCCTAGATTGCCTTAAGCTGCTGTGGAAACACACCCTGATGTCTCTCAGCAGGTATCACAAGCTGCTTTGCAACCCCATAGGTACGTGTTTGCCCCTTTTGGGTAATAGAGCGAGAGACCTTTATATAAAAACTAAGATGTTTTGTGTTTCCTCTTCCCCAGGTTGCCATCCTGATCGAAACAGGACTTGTAGGCTTAATGAGAGTACTCTCCAATAGACGGTAGCAGCAAATCATTAGTGAACAGCATCAGCCCTGACAGAGCTATAGCTTTCAAGATTCACCCTGCATTTGAAGGTGATTTGCTACATCAAAGCTGAGAAAATATATGAATAAGAGAAAGGGGAAAAAAATCCATTACAGTTTGATTATATCTTGCATTTTTGTTATTCAGCTTACCTTTTGGTATAGATCTTCTTCTTGTATTACACATTCCAGTGCACTTCTCCGTACCCATAGCATTTGCATCATCTGGCAGAGAACATGCAAACCTAAATGATGATCAGACTTTCCAGACTGTGCTGGAAAGAGTCTGTGAACAGAAAACACATGCAGCTAAACCATTCATATTAAATCAGCAACATTCTTAACCCTGAAACGTGGCATCTTATTATTTATTGACTGTTTACTGTTGACTCTTTGGACTCCTCATATCTCATGAGGCTGATTAGCTACATATCTGATGGTTATGTTTTCTCCTCTCTTAACATCCTTGGCTTAACCTGTGCAGGTCATTTCGCTTGACCCACTTTGTCCAAACTTGTGGTACTGCTCGGTACCCTCAGAGTCTACCTTACAACGTTGATAGAGCTTAACACTGGCTGGTCTCCAGGCTTTCTCTGCCGCAAACAAAAAGCTGAATACTCCCGTCCCTTATCTTGGAGGGACAGCTGCAGCTGTACTTCCTAGCTCAATTTTAACTGTATATTTCTGAAAGATTGAGTGTTATATACAAATTCAAAGTGAATCTTTTGAAAAAATATCTATGGAAAACAGGTAAAAGCACAGATGAACTAGGAAGGGCTGTGGCTCAAAAATCCCAGGTAACATTAGCTTGTCTGCCTACAGACTGTACCTATCAATGAGCAACATACAGTCTTCTGCTATTTTATTGTCCCACTGCCTTTTTTTTTTGCATCGGATGCTACACTATTTCTTTGAGACTTCTCATAAGGAAGACTATATTTGATCCCGTTAGGTAGCAATGTTTCCTGATTTTCTGGAAGAACTGGTCTGAATTACTTGACATTATGCCTTAGAATGATAGTAAGAGGTAGCAAACTCTGCCACCACTTAAGCAGTTTCTAGGCCAGGATAAACTGCAGCAGGGGAAGAGGACTCAGTGACAAGTTATGACTGGTGGAATTTTTGTAAGGGTCGGTCTTTCATCTGAGTGTCTTAAACTTCACCTTAAGAGAGTGTTGTTGCGTTGAGCAATTGAGGAGTTCAGCGGCAGTGTGCAGGGATTCACAAAGAGCCAGTCAGCACCTTTCAGACTACAGCCATTATGGTAGACCTGGTATCAAGTTCACGGTATACAGGGTAACTTGGCAAGAAAGTAAAACATGAAGGTAGTGTATCATACATTCAGAAAAATCCTGGCATCAGCAACAACAAAAACAAAAAATCAGGTATTATTACTGTTTCTGACCATTTTAATATGTTTTAGAGAAAAACAACATAAGAGGAGTTGCTCCATCCCAAAGGATATGTTTTGCTACACCAAAGCACGTCTAACTACACTGTTAGGACTTGAGCTGTAAGACTTAACATGCTCCACTGCGTTCCCAACCGGCATTCCCTACTTAACAGACAAGGAATTAGTTTGGTGATTAAATTATTTCCATCAAATGCTCTCCTCTTTCAGCTATGCTGGTTGTCCTTTTGTTGTTTTATTGACCTCCATTTTCCAGGCCATTGCATTTCCAAACAGTAGTCTTCAGAAGCATTCTCCCATTAAGGAAACAATTAGTTTGTGGATTTTAACATATCTGGGGCCGTACTGGTATCTGGTTGCAGTTCTTCATCTGTCAATTTGTTTCAGGAGGTTTTGCATGCCCTTGCTGCCATTTTAATTGATTGCTCTGGTTTATTAGGACAAGTACTCCCATGGTGGCTAGGAGCAGTGGTCAAGTAGCAGACCCCATTGTACTGATATGTGGTAATTCGGCTCCAGAGCTCCCCGGATTTCAGAGGCTGAGAGAGAACCGCTTGGAAAGTTTTGCTATGGGAGGTGATTGTCTTGCCAAAGAAAAAGTGAGTTCAAACTTAAAAAGGTGACATAGGCGCCGTGGTTGAACTTTTAGGTGTTGGTCGTGTCTCTGTAAGGACTTTGTCATTGTCTCCCCACTGCAGCAGGGAGACAGTGTTGCCTTGTGCAAAAAATGAGGCAGGAGCATGACTTTGCTTTTCTCCTTCGTGACACCATTGGCCGATATCTGTCTTTGTAACCAAGAAACCACAGAAACTTTAACTGGGATTCATCCCTACACTATGCATGTGCTCTTTTTGTCTCCTTCCGTTTCAATATTGAACCAAGTCACAGAGAAGAAATCTGGCCCTGTGGTATTACTCAAGGTGAACAGCTGAAGGATTCAGATAGTCCCTCTCTGAATGAGCTTGCAGAGGCTAAGTAGCTAGATTAGGGGAGTACAGGTGGGAAAGCGATAAATCCCACGATCACAGGCATTTACAGCAAGCTATGAGACTCCGCTTTGTGCTGTTTGTTGCTTTAGGCTGGGATTTTTAAATCCCAGTCTTTGTTGTTTTCCCAGCTTTGTTTGCTCAAGGCAAAGTGATTGTCGAATACCTCACACAGAGGCCCCTAATTCTGACTGGGACATCCAGTAATATACAACTTAAATGAGACACAGTACTAGCAGGCAGAATTATGTCATTTTGGTCTTACTGCTGCTGTTATTTCACTAATTTTACCATATGGTGGATGTTAGCAGTACGCTATTTTCCCATACAGGGTGTCAGCCCATATGCCAAAGCGTAGTGTGATGTACACTAAAGGCCACGTTTTGCCAGCTTTGCTCCCCTGCAGTTGTGTCGTGTGAGATCTGACCGGTCCCCACACAGCAACAGAAATGACGCTGGATTTTCCTGGTTCTGCAAACAGCATCATGGCAGGTTAAGCAAATTTCTTTTGACTTACCCTCATACTGAAGGAAAGCGAGTAATTTCTGAAGACTGGCTTGTAATGTCACTCTCCCTGTGAGGTTTTGGACTGCGGTTATTTTTACCATCCTTATGCTATAGCTAGAGACTTGATTGCTAAAGTCTTCTTTTGTACGCTCAGGAGTAAAGGGTTACTGCTCAGGAGCTGATTGCTGAGAGTGCCGCTTCTGGCTCTTTGCAACTGTAGGAAAGATGCGCCCTCCCGTGTACCAGCTCCGAAGTGTTTTTACAGCCAGAGCATTTGGAGAGCAGGGATTTTTTAATTTTTTTTTTTAACAAAATTCTGTCAAATAGCAACTCTGCCAAAACTCTCTTTCAATCAGCCAGAGTTTATGGATAACATTTTTCATTTGGAAGAAACGGGGAAGCTTAGACTTGCAAAACACATAGAAATAAAAATAGTGGGGCTGGCTCCCCCCACCTGGCTTTTTTGCTTATGCAGTGAACCCAAGTCAGAAGAAACAAATGAGTATGTTCCCAAAAGGTTTTGCTACTCCCAAGGATGGTCTGATAAGATTTTGTACATCCACCTTTCATAAAAGCAGTAAAATTCCTGTCAAATAGAGCAGAGTAAAGAAAGGACTATTTCAAGGTAACAGACACTCTGCATAGCCTTCTTTGAAGGTGCGTGGCACCAGATGTCCATTTTAATTTCAGGGACCACTACGAGTGTCTTTGTTGACAAGGAGAAGGAAAAGCTCCTGGAGATTATTCTAGTTCAAATGGCAGAAGAGTTACGCCAGCTATTTCTTTATATTTTCCCTCAGAAATGGCATGGAGGGGGAGGGGGAGGTATTCCTACTGCCCATTTTCATGTAGCTGACTCCTCCGCCTCAGCTCTTAGCACGGCTCTTCCCCAAGCGACTGGGGGCAGGACATAGGTTAGAGGCTGGCAACTGTCTCCATATCTTTGTCTCTTCATGGTCCCTGCAAGCAACCTGAAGAGATCAGCTGAGTAACGTAGGCAGCAAGCTAGCTGCTTAAAATTGGGTACTGTGAATAATACCTTTTTGGGTGACAACACAGCTGCCTCAAAATATGCTTTGCCTTCCCTCTTTCTTTGTACTGCTATCCAAGGCAGTACAAATGATGCTAGAATTTTTATTTGGGTTAGAGATGCATTGGACTGCTTTCCTTTCAACAGATTATCCAGTCAGGTTAATTTATGTCTTTTCTTCTTTTCCTTTTTTCTTCTTCTTCCTCAAAAAAGAGTAGTATTTTTGTCTTTGGGTGGTTTTCAGGCTATTTCTCTTCATCTCCTATTGTAGGTTGGGAAATTCCCGATGTATTTTGTTTCAATTGATCTATTTTGCCTAGTCACCATAAATTTCAAACTTCTTCCTCTGCTGCATTTATTCCATCAGTTGTCTTACCTGGCAGTTTCTTTAATAGTCCTTGTTCACATATGAGATTTTCATAGCTTTGAGCTACTTCATTTCTCTAGAGAGGAAAATAATTTGCACTTTAAACATAAGCAACACTTAGTCTCCATTCAGACACTGGCAGCTCTTATGCTGTAGGCTGCCTCAGATCTGTCGGTTGGGTTTTTTTACCCCAATTTGTTTCATTCCTTTAATAAAAAAGAATCTCGGTACTGGAACCTGATTTCAGATCCTAAAATTACACTTGCTTTCACTCAGGCCAACCAAGAAAGAAACCTACCAATTACTTCTGAAGTTAAAATCACTTGCTTTTCAATAAGCCAGAAGCTGATGCTGTACCACTTCCTCATTCTGCAGCTCCTGTTAGTATGCCTTAAAAGCCAGGAGGAAAAAAAAATGCTGATAAAGAACACTCTATAAAAGTGGAGATTGAAGCCTGTGCTATTACTAAATGCTCAGATATATTTATTGTATACAATATAAAGTTACCACAAAATATGACAGACTAGGAAGATGCTTTTACAGTTCTAATACTTAAGGTCCAAAATTGGATTTGACAAAAAATCCCAAAGTACACACAAATGTTTCCCTGAGATTTTTTTTTTTTAACTGAGTTTAAAACATAGCTGGTAGTATTTGTTTGTCACCTTGAGATTGTCCAAGATATATATTCTCATATATACTGGGCATCAGGATCCCAAAACTACGCTATTTGAAACCAAACTTCTATTTATTGTAGCGGCATTAATCCATTCTGTATAGATACCAGCTAGGTACCTTGGATGAGTTCCACAGTACATTACCAATTACGGCACCTATTCCCTCTATCCACCATTTTCCTCCAACCTTTTCTGGTATCTCCAAAGTTAGATGAAAACTGGGGTTCTCCTGCCTGTCAGAAAGGAGTCTAACAGGGTTTACATGAAGAGCTCAGAGCAGTCTAATGGACGGAAAGCAGTAATTCAGAATGAAAAGATGCATCTTCACAATACTGCTGCTCAATAAAACTTGATGTAGTTTCTCCTAGGTCTACTTCATAATTCGAAATTGAGAGAGTACCACTGCTGTCTTACAGAAAATTTCTACATCAATACTTCCCAAGAAAGCTCTATAAAATACAATCAATATATGCACATAGCAAGACAAAAGATTAATGCTATTAATCTCATTGAGGAACAACGATTTAAAGTGGGCTAGCTGGGCTCTTGGATACAGAGGTGAATCTAGCTAGCTAAAGAGAGGACGACATGGAGATTTGGCATTTCTGAAGCTTTATATTCCAAAGTTTGCCTTTTCTCCTGACGCAGAAAAACAACACAACCCCATGCATAAAGATGAATGCAAGATTTAAAAAACTTTGAGAACTAGTCTAACCTCTGATAGGCAAACACTGCACGTCACCTCCTATCGTATGCAGTACTTTCCAGATAGCTGTTGGACCCATGCTAAACTTAAGCAATGATGGCCTCTGACTTTTCAATTGCTAATAGTGTCGCTTGATAGCAGTATTCTTCAATGAACTGTTTAGTTTCACAACAACGAATTCATTCTGTTGATCCTGTGGATTGACAATATGTTACTGGCGGGTTACTAACTTGGGGGGGGTTGTTGTATTTTTTTTAAAGAACACATTCAGTCAGGACNGTTTCTGTCTTCCAGAGAAGTATGCAGGTATATGGAGTGAACACAGTTCCACACTAATTTGTGGTTTGGGAATCTGGTCAGGCGAGCAGGACCTCCTCTGGACCTTTCTCAAGTGCTCACTCCGTGTCAGATATCACCGTCCCAGCCAATGCTTCCCTGTAGCGTTCAGCAGTTTTGCCCAGGACGCGGACAAATGCACCGTCCATTCTGCAAGGTAGGATCTTTGTCTTCTTCACTGGAAAACAGATTATATGGTTTGGACACTGCTTAAGTAGGAAGAGTAAACCCTACCATTACTATTACTTTTGGTTAGAGAGAATGGGCAAATTGTGCCCTATACGTTTCACTTAGCAGCCTATAATATTTATTTACATAACAAGTGGTAGGAAGAAGATCCTAGTGCACATATCCCATTTAATATGAAGTAACTTGTCAACATTTCTTTTTCCACTCATTTTAGTTTGCATGCAAGGATACTAAGTTTTATCTCTGGCTGTGCTACAGGGCTATAGTTTACTCACAGCAGGAAAGAGAACAAATATAAACAGCAAGCTAATGGGCTGAACCGCTATCTAGCCGGAGCTAAAGCATAGCTAAGTAAGGTTGGTGTTACAGTACAGTAGCTGCAACAAACAAGTCAGTGTGTCCTTCAGATTATAGCTTACTCGGGCCATGTGTAACATAAAATTTGAACTTCAAGTGTGCATTTTAAAAATGCGTCTGAGAGAATTTATGATTCTTTCTAATGTATGTACAGCAATGCTGTTTCAAATTAAAACTGCTAGCAGCCACTTCGAAATATGAAAATGACAACGCTGACACCTGGCTATGGGCTTGTTCCCCAGGCTCCTTTAGGGCCAGTGGAGGGACAGAGAAGCTTTTTGGGTGCCCCTCACTTGGCACAGTTCAGAGGTCGTCGCAGAGGCAGGGGCGAAGGCACCTGGAAGGACCCGTTTCTCTCCATCGACCGCAAAAGGAGTGTGTGCCAAGCTCAGATGTAGAGCTCTACATTTCTGACATACTGTAAAATTGGGAAGATAATAACTTGCTTAAATATGCCAAAGTGACTCCTTAACCAGCACTATCTCTCACGTTGTCCACAGAAATCCCCGTTGGGCCAAATTTTTGTTTACTACTTTTCTTGTGGAGTGCTTGTTAGATTTGGGTATCCTTTGCTGGCTACAATTGCTTTTAACTTGTATTGATGTGCCAGCATATTCGATATTATTTTCAGAATATTTCCATAATGAGTACAAGTTTCCACATACAAAAAGGTGTCCTTGCATGGGGAAAGATGGACTTTTTTCTTATTATTCTTTTGTGGATAACAGAAATAGTATTACTAGCTAGCTGGGGAGACCTTATAGCAGCTTTCCAGTATCTGAAGGGGGCCTACAAGAAAGCTGGAGAGGGACTTTTTACAAGGGCATGGCGTGCTAGGACAAGGGGTTATGGCTTTAAACTAGAAGAAGGGAGATTTAGATCAGATATCAGGAAGAAATTCTTCACTATGAGGGCAGTGAGACACAGGAATAAGTTGTCCAGGGAAGCTGTGGCTGCCCCATCCCTGGAAGTGCTCAAGGCCGGGCTGGATGGGGCTTGGAGCAACCTGGTCTAGTGGGAGGTGTCCCTGCCCATGGCAGGGGGGTTGGAACAAGATGATCTTCAAGGTCCCTTCCAACCTAAACCATTCTATGATCCTATGATTTGAATCATCACAATTGTTACACCCCAGAGGATGACTGTGCGCATTCAACAACAGGCTGGCCCTTACCATCAAAACATTCACATAAAGTTTCTTGAGTAGCCTCTGTACTGAGAGTGTAATGGCTGCTTCACCTGAACGTGAAAGTGTCTGTCGCCCAGTATCTTCATGACAGCAATGGAGAGAAATGTACTCCTTTTTCACACTCACATAAAATTTTCCACTGATGCAATACCGGTAAAATAGCTAGGAAAAAATAAAACAACAAAACCTTTTCTTTACTGATATGCCAAGTTTATTCATTCCCGCACACAAAAGCTGAATTATTTATTTGCATGAGGTAATATATTCTATAAGGTTGCAACAAAGACTCATTGATGTCTTAGGATAAATTTTTACTTGATCAGGTAGGTACAGGACTAGATCTTTTTCTCCAGACACATAGCCTATTAGTAACTACAGTCTAAAAATGCTTCTCCAAGCACTGCTTTGAGCTGGAGTTACTTATTTTTAGACCAAAAGCGATGAAAAAATGCCAAGTCTGGTGAGTTGCCTTAGTTGTTAAAATGACATTTTATGAGTGAGATAGCCATCTAACTATTGATAAGGCTGGGCATCTTGTTACCTCCTGTGAGCTGTCATGACAGCTACATATTTTGTATTTCTGCTGCTGCTTAAAGAGTGAACAGAATTGATCAAATGGGCTGCTAGCGGGAACTGTTCACTGGAAACCTCAGTTCTTTCTGGAGGAAGAAGGAAATCCATGAATATAAATAACGTGGATTTCAAAAAGCTCTATGTCAGAGTCTGCATCCTGAGTTTGAGGATGAATTTGTCCAAATACCCCAAGAGGTGCATTGTCTTCGCCCTTTCAGGAAATCAGAAATTAATGGGAATAGAATTCTTCTATTGTCCCTGTTTGATTTTGTTTTTTTCCTTCTATTGCTCTGAGATTCAGCATGGGCTTTTTCCCATGAGGAAGATCACTGAGTTGGCACAGGTAAGTGACGGTTGGGTAAGAAATTTCTGGAATAAAGTGGATTGAGCCCCAAACCCCAGATTTCACAGAAGTGAAACCTCCATTGAGAAGGATAAACAACAGTAAAATCAAAGGAAATATGTACACTAAATCCTGATTAATCTGACAACAAAGGCAGACCAAAGGAACTGCAGTAGACTTTTGCAAGGAATTTTGGCCTCTTCTGACTTACATTTCTAGATAATTCTGTATTAGGAACAAAATGAATACCTGTACTGTAGATCAGGCTTTTAAGCTTGTGCCTGGAGCATAAATTTCTCAGGATCTCCATACGTACTGGTGGAAAATTCAGACTTTTAATTTTCTGTGTTGAGGAAGCTTGATCACAAGCATAAATGTGAAATTCCAGTTCAAACAGCTATGCTTTACTCGCTGTGCACGTTAATTCTCATTTGGAAGCTTGTAGGAAATTCTTTTGGGCAAAAAAAAAGCCTAAGTTTCCAAGCACTTGTCTCTGAGAGGCTTTCCATAGTATCACATCTCTCTCAGCCTCTCATTTCTGGCACAGGTCTTGACTCAAATGTGGAGTACATACAGAAGACTTTGAAGTGTTAAAAGGTTCTTCAATATGGTGCCATAGCAATTTAATTATTTACTCCAGTCCTGCCTCAGCTACACTATGCTTAAGGAATTAGATGGGATACAAGATTTCAGCTTTAACTTATAAAAATGCAAATGATCTGGAATTAAATTACTCAGGAACTTCACTCCCCATCATACAGTGATTAGAAGCACTTGAGCTGGAGTTCCTTCCCATGGCACAGCACCCTGCCCGAGTGGCTGCTGGACTGGGAGTTTTCCAATCTCGCCTCCTTTTCCCATCTCCAAAGATTTTAAAGCACTACAAAGCACTTCGCTTCCTCCCCACTCTGTTTTCAAGGAGGAAGTGACCTGAAGTGCAGATCAGATTTCTGGAAAGTCCTTTCCGTTGCACTTCACGTTTATATTTGTGGGATAGCTGCTAATGACATGAGATAGATATCCAGGACTGCTTCTGTACAAGAAAAATCATCAAACACCTTTCACCTATGTCTCCCAGCACATTCCTTGTGAGATCTTGGGACCCTTACCCCACCTTCTTGATCTCTTCTGCTTTTGAAAAAGTAATTTGAATAATCTCCCCTTGCTGATTTTCTGCAGGATCTTCAGAAGATTATAGCAGATGAAGAAACACAAATTTCCTTCAAGGTGAGAAACCAGCGTGATTACAATTTGTCATCACTCGAGATTGTAACAGAAAGATCGCCCATTGCATCCCTACGTTTCTTCTTTCCTGAATGCTGTGTGTAGTTTTAAACAGAAAAGTTATTAACTCTGCCTTCCATATAAGCAGGCTAGTGTATTTTCTCATCAGACTCAACTGGATTATTAGAAGTCTCCCACTAGCTTCTTTGACATAAGGGACTTGGGCTTCCTATATGCACAGGATGTCTCTCCTTGCTTGTTAATTTACTCAATCTTTACGTTTCCAGATCTTATTGGCCCTTTCACTGCCTGTTACTGTTTTCCCCCATGGAGCTGAAGCTTCCTCTCCTTCCTCTCCTCCAGAGACGTATAGAAATCCTTTGTTTGCTTTGCCCTGATTTGCTCCACTTGCCCCCCAGTTTAATTCTGCTGTGGTGTCAAATTTATCTTCATCTGCTTTTTGCAGAAAATGCTCAGTACCTTGTATGTATATGGTATAGGCAGAGACATACTGGAAGTTGACTGTCTTATTAACTTGCAAAATCTACAAGATACAAGGGTAGAGAGTTGCAGAAACATGACTGAGAACAGAGGTGATGCTTCTGCATTTGCTCTTGCGATACAGGGTTTGAGACCGTAAAACATAAACACACCAAAACCAAGCTTTGATGTAGTATGCAATGTGCTTGATGAAAACAATAACAAAAGTTTTCCACTCGACGGAGCACTTCATAAATATGCATTTATTTCCTCATCTTTCATCAGTTTTACAGTTTTAACCAGTGCCTCAGTGTTAACATTTGTCAGAAGCATACAATGGAACTTCAGATACTTCTATTCCGTAGTTCTGAAGTTAAAAACAATTCATGGGCCTTTCCATAAGGAACTGAGCCGAAAAATAATGAAACTAATTTCTTATAACATATTACAGAGTTACATAAGATTTCAACTCACATTTCTATCCTACTCCATGTACTATATTTACATAGTTAACTAATTTATTATTTACATTTTTCAAATACTGTAGTCATAAATCTTTTTATATTGTACATTCTTGTTTAAATTTTTATTACAGAAATTCTTTAACACGCATTTTAGACACTACAATTTCAATATTTCACATGAGTTCTAAGAAATTACTGCCTGGTTTCACCAGTGATGTGTCAAGATGCCTCCTTCATAAGAAAATACATATTACAAAGGAATTTTATAATATTCAGAAACTTGAATTCGGAAAAATGAAAGTACATGGGATGTAATAATGATGACGTTATTTCCTTCTTTATGTAATATTTTGTTTGGAATGACATTTTACCTGAGATGTAGAATTGTTAAATGTAAGGTGGTTTGGTTTTCTTTAACAAAATGAAATATTTTATGTAAATCTTAAAGCATTGAAAATTTGAAATTTTACATAAATGTTGGCCTTCTATTTACTGAAAACTATTCCTATCTGTATAGATATATAAATGTTATTTATATATCTAGATTATATTTTCCAGAAAAGTCTACAACTACATAAATAAGTATTGTTATCATATTAGGAAACTTCCCACTATCCTTAAAAAGCAATGTGCTCAAGTACAATATTCAACTTCTGACACAGACACAATAGTAGATGTGACCTCTAATGGTAATACTTTCTTCCAAGGGAAGTAAGTAAGAGGTACCTGTTGAATTTGGAAGACGTGGCAGACAACTTATGTGGACCCGATGAAGCACATCTTATATATCCAGTCCCATAAATGTTATGCAGGAGCATCTGACACAGCAGACAACTTTGGGTCAACTTTCCATGTTAAAATAACACCTAAATAATACCTAAATAACATCTTAATAGAAAAAAGTTAATTATAGAAAACCCTTACAACATTGTACATTTAATGCTGTGCGTCTTCTCTCATTACAATAATATGCATCTCTATTAACAGATGATTGTAGATACTAAGTTTAAAGCAAATGGTAATAAATTTCAGGTTTCTTTTATTCTGTTATTGGTAGATATTCTGTTAGGCACAATACAACATTCTTTGTAAACATAAAGATAAGTTTCAATACATCAGAGCATGAACTGAAGTTACAGAAAACAGTATACGGACATTGAAGAAACACAATTCACAACACACTCTAGGAGGCCTGAAATTGTATCCACCGCAACTGAAAACCCCAGCCAACACCAGAGGAACAGAAATGCATCCTAGCCACCAAACGCTCCTGCTTCTGACTTAATTCATTTTTTTCTCTTCTACCAAAGATTCCA
The DNA here is from genome assembly GCA_013398815.1 of Ibidorhyncha struthersii. Taxonomy (NCBI): domain Eukaryota; kingdom Metazoa; phylum Chordata; class Aves; order Charadriiformes; family Charadriidae; genus Ibidorhyncha; species Ibidorhyncha struthersii. The sequence continues at coordinate 83,155 of VZSZ01010651.1, read as the reverse complement.
TATAATTTTAAAATATGGATCTCATAATCACATGTTGGTAAAAATGTATTTTACTCTACTTACCCTGAAACACCTAATTTTTATAAAGTCGATGTCAAGAACTAAGGCCCCTAAAACAAGTAATGCAACTAACACTTCTAGAAAGCTTTCTTTTAAAATATGTTTCTACGTATTTTTAAGAACTCAAAAATAATCTTCCAATAACAAGTCATAAGAGAAAACCTCTGAAGATCTTTTACTTCTCAGACCTAAGAGGGCACTACACTTTTTGTGCAACGTTGTGCAACTCGAGAACTGAACTGAGGAATAACAATTCTGAGCTTCCAGTATATTGCTTATTGCAACTCTCACCCTTAATAACCTGTACGTGGAGGTTAGGCACAAATTAATATGAGTTATTTACATCCAACAGAGCAACATAAGAATTCTTATCTCAAAAGATTTCTTGAAAATAAATAGCGCACTTAAATTATGTAAGCTCTAAGAAATTATTCAGTATCCCATGATTATATGAAGAAACATTAATTGCATTCTATAAAGTCATAGAGGACTTCTGTTCTGCCAATGCCGCAAGAGTGATCTGAGTATACAATTACTGTTATTGTTATTGGGAACTATCTTCTCGCATCCTCCGAATAGTCAGGAAAAATGGTATTAAATTTTTTAACAAAAAAGCTTTGGAAAGATACGTTAATTTTCCTTTTCTAACATGCTAGAAATGGAGAATAAGGCAGCAACTGAGATAAAAATATATCTTGCTTTGTAAACCAAGCTTCTTAACACGTTTCTTAAAAGTGAACTTCCATGCTGAAAAATTGAAAGGCTTTGAAAGAAAAGCTTTAATTACTTCAACAAGACCACGTCTTTTATTTCATTTGATATTTTAAAAGCACTCCAAAATGTATAGAGGGATTTATTTTAGTGTTATAGATGAGTCTTCAGCTCTAAGTAACTCCTCTGTGTGGCTAAAAGCTCCTACAGCACCCTGCAAGACTGAGTAATGTTTAGAAAATGCCACCAATTTCCATTGCAGCCTTCTAGATTCTTAAATTATTGAAGTATTCTAACCTAATTCCATGGAAAAACAACAGATGGTGTGCGAATATCAGTGTCTTCTGAGTTATAACCAGACCTTAAAACACAGGTCTTGCTGTCTCATATGGTCTTTACGACTATGAAAAGTTCTTTTTTTCCCACTCAAAGAAAGTAACTTTTACTGACCAAAACTGGCTGATGAAGTCACGGCAGGTGACACTGAAGCAATGACAAAATCATTCCATAAGTAGTTTTAAGTCTTAGGTACATACAAAAATTTCTTGACATAAATTAGACAGACTGCAATGCTCCTGATTAGAGAAGGAGGGAAAAGAAGAAAATCACGTGATAGACTTTTGAACTCATTTTTCATGCTGAGCAAAAAAGTTCACTTTTAAGTTCACTCAATCCTCGATATCCTGCTTTGTCCGTTTCTTTGGTATTCTGTTCTCATTCTGCAAATTCTAACAGAATTTTAATGGTCATCTTAATTCAAATGAAAGAGCAATGAGTTGAAAGCACAACCAGAACAACAGATGCCATAATACTGCAGAACACATCGGTCTTAATGATTTCTGGCTCTTTATATTCATTTCTTGTAATGATTGGGGGCATCCGCAAATGCAAACTTCAGTCTGTAGGCCTCTGCTAGCAGTACGCTAATTTCTTCATTTCCCCAGTGTACTGTGGGCAAATTTTGTAAAAATATCAGCAATTCCTAGATGGAGAGAAAAAAAAAGATAATTTTTTTTTTGTTCAAATACCAGTGTATCAGCAATGTATTACTTATATTGTGATTATTTATAAGCAATCACTCATGTAGCACCTCAGTATCCCAAACAAACCTGAGATCCCATTGGGTTTAGTGATTTTCCTGTAATTTTATAGAAATAGTTGCTACTCAACCTTTCAGTTCAAAAACCAGCTATTAACTCTAGCTGAGCTATGACTGTTTTCTAGTGTTCAGAAAACTAAAATAAAAAATAAAAAAGGGCGTGAACTCACTTGCTCTGTATATGCTACAAGTGAAAGTATGCACTGCTGTGCAAATGAGAGGTGGGTAAATTCTATGTACCCGCACTTGCCTTTGTACGATTATAACACTACTGGTGCCCCCGATCATGGATGGAGTCCCCTTGTCATATTCAGTCAAACAATGACTCACATGCAGTGTATCAGAACCATACCATTAGACTTCTAAGAGGTAAATAGTGTTATCGCATCCATTTTATAGTTGGCAGTTGAGATACAATGTTCATGTATTATCTATTGGAGTCACTAGAAAGTACAGAAGTCCCAAACAGCTTAACATGGGACCCAGTCTTCTTTTAGATTTGCCATATTTCCTACGTTACTTTAGCACCTTGATACTTCTTACACACTTGCCAATTCCAACCAAGCTCTTGAAGTTTTCACATGTCATTTTGCATACAGTTCTTTAAAAATTCCACATGTACCTCCCACATTTAAGATCTTCAACCTACTTTCAGTTTGTAACATCTGTTGCCCAGATCATTTCAGTATCTCTGTGCTACATATGAACAAGAGGAATACCTACACTTACTCTTTAAAAGGCTATAAAATATTAATTTAATTTTTAATACCTTAATTGTTTTTATAACCTCTTTATCAGGTGGGTAAGAGGCAGACAGATACAAATAAAGCAAAGCTGCTGACCGCATTGCAGAAGTGCTAAAATTCTCTTCCCTAATTAGTCTTTTCACATGCAAACATGAAGAATATCTGATTTCTGGTGCTGATGCTTTCTAGGTATGTGTTGTATATAGTACAGCAAACAACAGTTCAACTTCTTTGCCAGGGCAATCCCAAGCACAAATACAGGCTCAGTGGAGAATGGATCAAGAGCAGCCCTGAGGAGAAGGACCCGGGGGTGCTGACTGACAAGAAGCTCAACATGAGCCAGCAATGCACAATCACAGCCCAGAAGGCCAACCGTATCCTGGGTTGCATCAGAAGAAGTGTGGCCAGCAGGTTGAAGGAGGTGATTCTGCCCCTCTGCTCTGGTGAGACCCCACCTGGAGTACTGTGTCCAGCTCTGGAGCCCCCAACATAGGAAAGACAGGGACCTGTTGGAGTGGGTCAAGGTGAGGNAGACATGGACCTGTTGGAGTGGGTCCAGAGGAGGGCCACGAAGATGATCAGAGGGCTGGAGCACCTCTCCTACGAGGACAGGCTGAGAGAGTTGGGGTTTTTCAGCCTGGAGAAGAGAAGGCTCCAGGGAGACCTTATTGCAGCCTTCCAGTACCAAAATGGGGCCTACAGGAAAGTTAGAGAGGGACTTTTTACAAGGCCATGTAGTGATAGGACGAGGGGGAATAGCTTTAAACAGGAAGAGGATAGATTTAGACTAGATACTAGGAAGAAATTTTTCTCTATAAGGGTGGTGAGGCACTGGAACAGGTTGCCCAGGGAAGTTGTGGATGCCCCATCCCTGGAGGTGCTCAAGGCCAGGCTGGATGGGGCTTTGAGCAACCTGGTCTAGTGGGAGGTGTCCCTGCCCATGGCAGGGGGGTGGAACTAGGTGATCTTTAAGGTTCCTTCCAACCTAAAACATTCTATGATTCTATGATTCTTTCAATGTTCACTATATAGCAGTGCAGAAAAAATTAATCGATAAAAGTAATTTCAAATTGTAATTTTAATTTAATTTGAAAAAGTCCTAGAATGTGGATTCCTGCTTTTGTAGGGTATATGTTTTATTGTAGCAACATGGTATCAGCAAATATGCCCAATCTCCTGATGGCCAAAATCCCATGATTTTAGCTCTATGCTGAACTGTGATGCACAGGATCAAATCCCACTGACTGTACTTTGAAGGATCCTTCAGAAGAGTTACTTGAAAAACGTTTGCCTCCTGTCACACCACTGAATGGTCAAAATGGCATTATATCTATCTGCGTTGTTGCCTAGCCAAAGTATCATTGTGCTCCAAGGCATGGAGTTATACAACTGGATACATTCTCAAAATTACGGTTGATTGCCAAGTCTGGGATTTTTGACAAAACCTTCTCAGTCACTTCAGATGTTTTCCTCTTCCTGACATTCTGGGGAGAATTCTCTGACACTGATGCAAAGATAAGCTACTGCTCTATTTATACATGAAAAATTATAAAATAAATTATTATTTCAGTCAGTTACAGTCAACTCCCACCTCAATTCTCAGCCCTAGCTTCCCATTCTTTTCTGCTTTCTAGTCCCAAGGTCTGTTTTTCCTCTCTCTTGTATTAGGTTTAGACAATAAGGAGCTCACTGGGACGTTCAGTTCCGACGACAGCACTAAAATCCACCATAACCCACAGCAGCACAAAGCTTCAAATCCTCATCTGTATGTTGAAACTTGCCAGCTGTGAGAGGACTCTTTGGAAGATCACCTACCACGCATTCTCTCCTGAGTTCATGCAAATGAAAATTTTTATAAGGCTCATAATTTGACCAAACTCAGAAAGTTAGTTTGTTTTTTTAAACAAATGGTGACCCAAAAGGTCACAAACTGTTAAATATGATGCAAAAGACACCCTAGGCCAAATATGAAGTTCACGTTTTAAAATTTCCAAAGAAAAAAAATTACTTGGAGATCCTCTGTCTTATGCTTTTAATTGCTCTGACAAACACATTCCTTAACATTTAAGCTGTGGCAAAGCAGCAAAAGGGCAGGTTTTGGATGAGTTACATAACGACAAACAATGTGGAATTTTATGATGGGAGTTATAAGGCAATCTTAGGAATGAGCACAGTTGTTAAGCCTGCTTTTATCTTCTAGGTGCTCTATTTTTGCAGAAAAAATGCAGACAATTTGTGTATCTGCATATATTTGTGAGCATGTGCATATGTATATTTTTGCATGAATATGTTTGTTAAGATTTATTCTAAAGAGCAGGAATATGTAAGCAGGAATGCAATTAAAACCACAACCATTATCCTCCTATAAATCAGAATCCTGCAATAGCATGCATAAGTACACAGTGAAGTTGTTCTTCATAAGCATTTTCCTTGTCCCACCTTCTCCCTCCTCTGCACCTGCTTTCATGGAAGATGGCTGTAGGAGCCCTTCGCAAGAACCCCGTGATTTCAGAAAACAGCAAGGAGCAGAAGTGAACATGAAATTATTCTTTTTTTGTGTGTGAGAATTATTTTGGCTTTATCTATTTCATGGTCGTGCTATACTGGTTCTTGTAATACAAAACAAGAAAGGACAAAAATTGAGCAGTACTATAGATTTAATTACAAATAATAAGTAGTAATACAACAGAGTTAGCATGACAACATCTCTATTACACTTGAGAGAGCACATTTTTAATAAAGTGTTATACAACTGCCAAAATCCCACTTTTTTTTAATTTCTATCTACTTATTTGACAGTTATGCTGATAACTGTAATTAATAAATTAGCAGTGCAGAGCAGGAAGGTTGTGTTGAGGGATGATAAATGCCTACCTCCATGAAAGTGTTTTGTTGTTTTTTTTTTCTTTTGTAAAAGTAACTTTCAACCAGCTCTAAGACATAGCAGTTAGTTCAGTGAGTTTTGTGAAATTAGCTCTGTTACTGTTTGCGGTGCCAAGACTTCGCTGGGTCAGACTTCTGGTACAAACTTGTACAAATGATTCTTACTGCTTGAGCAGGTTTTCCTTTGGGCTACTGTTCAAATAAATTTGGCCTAAACCAATCCTCCAGCCACTGGAGAACTGTGAGCCTTCTAGGAGACCTCAGCACTTGTACTTTGTAGAACATCACCTGTTGCAACCAACACCTGCCTGTACAGAAGGTACCATTAAGCTATTCAACAGCTACCGAACAAAAGCTAAACTATTTCAGCACGAGATTAGAAAGCAGGAGTCTACATTAGTCACACATTTGGTCCACTACACTGATTCTTTCTGTGGCAATTGCATGTTTTTCAAACTAGAAAATGTTGCTACACACAACAATGTTGTGTGAAAATGTTGTGAAACACGTAATTCTTGTAGATGAATGAATTCTGCTTATACATTCAGTTTTGATGGTAAGGTGATCACACTGGATATGCATATCAGAAAATGATGACAAAAATATAGTTTATTTTTTTAAAACCTTCTACATAGCAGTCACTTTTACAAACACCTGACTGCTCAAGGATTAAAAGAGGAAGTAAAATAACAGTCACTCATAGTAATTTTGTTACATTTACCTTTCCAAAGCACCAAAGGTACATTATCTTACAGAACAAACCACATTTTTGAAAATAAACATACAGATTTAGAGGTCTGTTTGGAAACGACCCATGGAGAACCAGACAAAACACATGATTTTTCTCCCAGGAGACACACCACAACAGCAGGAGAAATCAGGTGCTCCAGGCTTAAGGCTGGAAAACTCAAACCATTCAACCCACACTCTTTGTTGAATGTGGAAAGACTACATCTTCAATATTGATACTATGTGGAATTTAATGTGCAGCTCAAATCTGAAATGGGACTATTCATGAAGAACTAGTTTAATACTTTTATTCATAATTTTGCAATTAATCATAGTTTTCATCAGAATTGAACATATAAATGAATGGCAGAATAATCCATTGACCGTCCGTGTCCAGCTCTGTTTGAGTGGGCATTTTGTTGCTCTTACCAAAGGAAAAGTCTTATTCCTTAACCGCTCATCAAAGACTGAGACCAATACTGATGAGTGAATGCATATTGTAAATCCAAGTGAAGTAACTGGCCAAAGACACATTACTTGAGTGATTTTCTAAAGATAAGGCTTATCTTCCTGTGATCTATTACAGAGCTTCAAAACTGGCTCAGACACAAATAAAAATTACATCTTGTTAAAAATAAAGTAGAACTTGGCAAAAACCCTACTAAAGAAAATTTTATTTTCTTTAACTGTTAAAGAAAATCATGCTTCATTTATTGCTATCTAATATGGAGCATTCTTTGAAAACAACCAAAGAACAACAAAATACAACCCCAAACCCCAAAGAAATCCCCCCAAACAGTCTTTGGATTTGAAGAAACATACAAACACATGCTACTTAATATTTAAAAGAGCACACAACAAGTTTATCTAAAACTGCTCAATTTAGTATTTTACACTTACAAAAGAGCAAAGATGACTACAAGTACGTCAAGACTATACTGTTTACTTTTAATTATTATTCTTATTTTTTCTCCAACAGATAAAGCAGGAGCCTCTAGAATCCATGCACAAATAAAGCATCCACACTAACTGTTTAAATTAATTTTCCTGTCCACATTCAGAATTAAAATACGAGACACTCTCTGAAATATGATGAATCACAAACTTGAATTAATATTTACCAAAAAACCTCATTGGTGATAAACCGCCTAGTATATTTCAGAACAAGAAAACTGAGTCCAAAAAGCAATATTTGTAAAATATTCCTTCAAGAATTTTATTTTCTGCTTAATTTAAAAGACACTGTGATGCCACCTGGCTGGGGAGTCAGGGCAGCCAGTAGACCATCAGCAGAGCTGGGGTTTCCAAAATCCCAGTCCAATGTTTATATTTTGGCTGCATCTACAACAAATATACTCAAAATTACGCTCTTTGCATTTGGCAAATAGAGTGCTCTGGTTTCATTGGACCCCTACTGTGCTGAATAGCCATATTCATCTCTTGAACTGAGGCCTCGCTGCGCATCAGCACAACTTCAGTTTGGTCTATATGTGGCGTTCGCCCTCTCACGCCACACTGTGGAAAGGCATTTCCAACCTCCCTTCCTCCTTGTCATTCAGGCAGTGGCAGGTTTCTTCCTGTGAAGTCACAGGTATCTGAGGTACATACCACCAGCAGTTAATTCCTCATCTATGGAATAACTTTGTTGAATTAAAAAAAAGCAAACCCCAAAAAACCCAACAACACAACAAAACCACCCACCCCCCAAAAAAAAATTAATCCCTGTTCACTTTCACCTCTGTTTAAAATTTAAAGAAAAAGAGGAGCATTTTCAAAGCGGTAAAACCCTGAACGTTGTAGGGAACGAAATAAGAGTCTGATTCCTTACTTGCTTCAGTCTTGACTGACCAAGTCTGCTCTGAGAAATCACAAGTCTCCATGCGCAGCAGCAACAGCCGGGGGAAAGAGGTACTACCCATAGTAGTACATATCTCCATAGCAGAGGAGGAACAAGCCCCAGCAAAACACAAGAAAAAGTGAAGAGATTTTAGCACAGGGCCACTAACATGGTTATGGGGCTGCAGCAAATGTTATACCAGCAGAGTGCGAGAAAATGTTTTTTTTTCAGCTGGCAGAAGAATGATCTAAGAGCAGTCTTCCACTACGTAGAGCGAGGGTTATAAAGAAGACAGAGGGGCCAAGAGGCAATAGTAACAAGTTAAAGCTAAGTTGTTGTAAGAAAAAAGGCCTTTGCAATGAGGGTGCTTGAGCAGCTTGCCAGGGAGACCGCAGAATCCGTCCACTGGGATTTTCACAACTGTCCTGGAGAAGCCCCTGAACCAGCTGCTCTAGCTGGGACGCTAGTCCGACTTTCAGCAATGCATTGCACTGTGGACCTCCCTTCCACACTGAAATTTTTCAGGATTTTTTTTTTTTAAAGGACAAGAGCTTAATTAGAAAAGAGATACAAAAGCACAACAAAAGACTGTTAGACATATTTACTCATTTGGTCCATTTAAGGAAACAATAAAGGCATGTTTCCTAACAAGTAGAAGGATGTACTTTTTTATTTGGAATGAAAGGATATAGGGGGCTGGTGTAACAGTGTTGCCGAGTCATACTACAAATAAATTAAAAATATATAACAAACTGATTTCTTAGTATAGCAAGAGATCTAAGCATAAAGTATTTAATATCCTTTGTACAAGATTTCTGCTTTATGTTGATGTATTTAAACCACAATTCTGAACTAATTCTTCCACACATTTGAAATTCAACGTTTTTGTTACCAAAGAACCTTCTTTTACACAATTTCATTTCTTGTATTTCCACTACTTTAACTGCATTTGAATTTACATGATACTTTACATATGTGTTTTAATAAGATATGCTAAAATGTGCTAAAACACTTTATATAGCACGCTAGCACTCTCAACTATGCTACAATATATACAAAGTTTGTTTAAACACTTACGAACAGCTGTATAGAATGTACTTTTAAAGTACACGTACTTTCAAAACGTCATTTTCCTTAGATAAATTAACATGTATTCAAGAACTATCCTATTCACCATGTAATTGAGACAAGACAGTGATAAGTGCTGTGGTATAAAAGTACCTCTAGAAGTATGAAAAGTACAAGTATGAGGTCCATGTTTTAAACACTACAGCAATAAGATCTGGGAGTAATACTGTCTGTTAAGCAATGGCTGTTGTCAGATACAAAATTATTCTTGAGAGAAAAAAGTCTTATCACACAAGATCCAATACATATATCTGAAAGAAAATACCAGACTGCCAGATAGATATCTCAAAAAGATGCTGATTTCCAAAGCCCTTATTCTTCAGTGTATTCCTCAGTTTCTTCTAAAATCAAATCATTCAGGGTCTGTTCCTTGTAAACTAAATCAAAACTGAATACTAATAAAACTTCACAAAACACATTTTAATAATTATTACAAAGTCATCAGTCCCTTTTTCTTCACTGAGATTGTAACCCAATGAAAACTCAGCCCATTAAAACAATGCTTAAAAAAAACAAAACCCAGAAGCAAAATAAAGCAAATTTTATCATGTTTTGAAATCTGGTTCCTTAGCAAATACCCTTACGGTATGAAGTCGACTATAATCCCTTTAATCAATACACTTTTTAGCATAAGATTTGGCAATAATACTGGTTATTCGGTAATGGCTAGCTATAGTTATGATGCTATTTATTGTCACCCCCACTCTGACTCCATACGTGAATCTTGAAGGAAGGAACATCAAAACCAATTATAGAACAAATAAAATGATAGTTAATAAAACATAATAATGTTATTCTAATGAGCACAAAGGTCTCTTCTGTGACAATCAAAGAAATTTATTTACTTCGAAAACTCAGTTCAGACATTTTTGTCTGTGTGCATTATTGACAAAGTTCAACTGCAGTTTTTAACAGAAGAAACTTAACAGAACATAAAAAAAACAGTAATAGAACAGTGTTTTTATTTCTAGCTAATATAAAAATGGCAATAACTAAAGTTAAAATCAAACTTGAACATACTGAGGAAATTAATAGAGTTAGTTTTTAATGTCAAAACTGAGAACCGGTCTATTAATTTAACAAATACAGGCAGTCCTAAAACACAGTATTTTTCTATGAGAGTTGTTAATCCTTCCTGCTGCTAACTGCAATGTAATTATGGTCTGAGTACTTCTGGTCTACCACAGCTCTATTTTGTACTGATAGGCAGAACCTGCAATCTTACTATATTTTACGATCATGAACTTTTCAATACTATACTTCAGGCCTGCATATAACTAAATGGAAGGTATATTCACTTTATATATAATCTTTCATTATTTAATAAGGAATTGCTAACAGCTATATTTTGAACAAGAGCTGTATCTATTACACATTATGCACACATATAAAACACTGCAAAATTTATGCTGGCAATTTGATTAAACGGCTTCTTTATGAGAGTTATTTGTACTTTCAAAAGTTGCACTTGAAATTTTAGAACATAGCACTTACTTTTAAAGAACTAATGAAGTGTAGTACTACTAAAATTTATTTAGAGGAATTACCGAGACAAGCTAAGGAGGTGACCGATTATTGCCAGAAAAATGCCCATTTATCTTTTCAGATAATATAAACCAGAAATAAGCTATATGCATCCATTCAAAGAATTCTACCTGTTTTTATGATTTTATGGGAAATTGTAAAATGTGGTGCCAGAGATAGCCCGAACTGGACAATGATTCCAAAAACTTTTTTCCAACCAGTTGTAACCACTAGATAGACAAAACAAACACAGGAATTATTTAATTCCTATTTCCTTTATAACATTCTTTTTCACTTGCTTGCATTTGGGATTGTCAAGTGTGAAAGGAAAGTGTGGGACAGATGGCCAGTACCAAGCGAGCATCCTGTCTGTGGACTAGGTCCCTCCGTCACATTGCACGGCGGAGCAGACAGAGAGATATGCCAGAGCTACTGCCTGGCTGAGACCCTGCAATAGCTGCAGTGGCCAGGTCGGTAATGTGCCGTGCAATGCTAACCTCTAATCCTCTTCCCAGATACTTAGGATGAAGCATACCCACTGCTTTGGGACTCAGGCAAGCTCAGTCCAAATCCTCCCCCTTCAGCCTGCTATCAAAGTCGTAACAAACGCACTGGCTGGTAGCATGAAAGCACCGGTCCAGCGCACACCGCGGAGCCCAGCTGACCTTGTTCAGTTGCCTTAGAGCTACTTTTCCCTTCTCTCTGCCCCTCACTGTTGATGTGTAATGCACCAAATAAGGAGGACTCTAGCTCTGAGACAAGTTCTCTTTTCTTTCTTGAGTAGTGTTTTTCCTCTTTCAATGCACTCAGCAATATTCCCAACACTGCTGCCACTTCTTATTTCCCCAGCTGTCTTAACCTGCTACATGGAGTTGCAAATAATGAGCTGTTTTTCTGAAGTGCTGTGCATCTTATTAATTACCTATGTCTCGGAGTCAGAGAAAACATTTCTGTCCTATTGGGCACAGCTGGAATTGAAAAAACTAAGATTTCAAAATGTAATATTAAAGAGATAGCAGGAATGGGTCATTTATTGCAGCTTAAGAAATATTTGCTGCAGATACAGTTTAAGAGGCATAAGCGGACCTGGATCCTTCAGTGGTACAGCTGACCACTGGCGCTGCTTCCTAGGCGTGGAAAGCTGGATACCACAGCACACGTGCAGCGTAGGCAGCGATGGCTGAGACAGCACAAAACCGTTTGGTTTGGATATTGGATGCAATCATGCTCTCCGTGTTCTCACAATTTCAAAGATTATGGGTGAACTTAAACTTTGATAAGCAGAAGATAGGGAAGCACTGGTTTATCTATGCTAAGTGGTCAGACCATTTAAGCCTGCACTAGATACAGTCTGAAGGATTTAGGAGAGATATGTTCTTGGCAAGTCATAAATCAGTGTCACTGAAGAACTCCCACCTCGAATGTGGAAGGTCACATCCTGTCCTGTGACAGTTTAGAGGGGAAAAAAAACAAACAAAAAACCCAAACGCAATACTTGCTGAAATAGTGAACATTCAATTTCACAAATTAAATGCTAAATTTTAGTTTTTTCTTGTACATTTCCAACCAACAGACCACAGCATATAGAACTCAGAACAGTATGAAACTAACTACAGAAAAAAAGGTTATTCAGTGCTATAAGTAAACTTGTTGCATCTTAAAATGGGTATTTTAAAAAAAATATCTAAGTATGTTAAAGTTTAATTTCTCCTGCTATCAGCTTACATTCATCAACTCAGATGCAAAGTGATTCTCAACAAGTACACACTTTTAATTATTTGCTTCAATTATAATATATATTCTTTAATTCAAATACACATTTTTTTATTCTTCACTTCAACTAATCAATCTCCCATTAATCTTTCAAAAACATAGAGAGTATGCTATTCTTATAATTAATTTCATATTCTTAAGAAGAATTTCATAGAAACACACCTTAACATTCTGAAAATGAAAGCTTATGAAAAGTTGATGGTCTTATCATTTCCCTTTCATGTTTTTCTTTTCATGACTACTGAAAAAGATTCCTGGACTCAGCATATTAAAAACACTAAAACAGCAATTAAAGTCCTGTTTCATCTGGTATGGACCTCTTACACAAGTCATTAGCAACCTTAATTGCTAATCATAAAATATGTGGTTCTAAAGAACTATGTCAGAGAAGCTGTGCTCACTTAGCTGAAGAGAAGATTTACATCTTCATTTATACAGGTTTGGAAATATATAAATTAATATGGTAAAAAAAGTACATTAAAGGACCACTTCTTAGCTGATATTGTAGGTAGCCTTATGTCCTTGCTGTCAAATGAAAATAAAAAACCAAAACCACAGGTAATCCCCATCCCTAAATCTTAAAACAGGAAACAAATTTGCACATTAGATCTTTCTCTTAAAGAAACTTACTGTCTATGTGTTATTATCTACAAGTTTATCAAACAAGTCTAAGGATATAGACTTAAAAACAAAGCAAGCATTGCCACAAAACCTAAAAGATGTTAAACTCCATAAAGAAACATCTTTTTTTGTAATACCTCTTTATTCTGAACTGCCTCAAAATGCTTCAAAATTACATGCATGTGAAACAGAAGTAGTCAAGGTACTGATACAGAACATTCAATACTCAAGAAGGAAGAGGAAGCGTCTTACAAGAATGCTGATGTAAATTCATACTTAAATCAGTCAGTCAAACAAAAACATTCTCAGGTTCTTCCTCATTTTTAAACTAGAGAAGACAGAACTTCCATTTTAAAAATTTCATATGATAATTGAAAATCCCAGGAAACGTCCAGGAAGATTTCTCGGTACTCCAATTGCTATAGTACAGAGTAGAATGGTCCTGAACCGCTCTGATTATACTTTTGCCATATCATTTTCCGAAATATTGCTATATTGTTGGTATTTGGAGATACATGTGCTTTTTATGCACCAAAATATAAATCATAGCAAATGAATAAAGTAAAAAAGCCCAAGTATATTGCCTGTCACTAGCTCCATGCAAACAGCTCAAAGAAATAAAAACAGATGCAAATATCCGGAGTATAAAAAGTCATGAAGATCAGAAGTCATTCTATTAAAAAAAAAAAAAAATCCAAACAAACCCCATTCAACATAGAACCTGTTGTACCAGCAGCAATTATGGCAGAATTTCATTTCTGAAGTGAATTGCCAATGAGCGAGTTACTGCATTCTATCATTTTTTTTTCTGTAGTCAAGCAAGATCAAAATATTTCTACAGCAGATTCCAACAGAAATTTAAAATTCTGCCCCTCCATAAAGTCCATATGCTACCCACTCTTCTTGGTTTGGTTTTCCTGACCATAATTTGGCAACGCATTTTAAGAGGAACAGTTTGTACAGCTCCATAAATCACACATATTCCCCTCTCTACAATGACTTAAATTTTTACACTGTAGTATGAATACCAAAAAGCTCAGCAAAAAAAAAGAAGAAAAAAAATATCTTAACATACCAACGGAATATAATGAACCACAGGGACAAGTGAATCAAATTTTATATATTTCAGACTTAAAGCAATTAGTATGTTTTGACAAAAAGGTATTTCACACTATAAATTGTTCTGACTAAAATCTTATCTTGTTTCAGAGAAAACATATTTTAAGGATTGCTGATGAAAAATTTGCCTGTATGTATAACTTAAGTAGTACTGTCTGAAATATATATTATTTACACCCAATAAATTTGTCACAATGTAGTGGCTACTTAAACTAGTATATTTTTAGAAGTGAAAAAAAATTCCTAAACATAATTCAAATAGAATACTGTCAGTACCCTAGGGATGTAAGACTGAAAGAGGCCATTCCCATTATGTTGTTCAATCACCCACATCACATGAAGCCATATAGAGGTGTTTTGTTCCGAATACTAAATAAACGTTCCCCACTTGCTATGTAAAAACCCACAAAACATTTGTGCACTTCTAACAGACTTAAGGACACCAATACAGAGAACCAACAACTTGGCAGTGGAAGAGAACCAAACCACCTTCATGAAGATATCACAGTTAAAGGAAAGGAGAGATAAAGAACCTGCCCAAAGTCCTATGTCTCTACATTGGCAGAGAATTAACTGAAAATTTCCAAGTTAAACTGACAAGCCACACGAAAGTCAATAACAACTAATCCAAAAGTCCCTTCAGCTCTGAGGAAAACACTACTGTTCACATCAAAATATCTTTTAAACTTCTTTGATGAGCAAGGCATGCAGGCACAGGAACACAAGACAGGGGACCATCCAAGTTACACAGGTTCTCTCAACGTACAAAAACAACATCCATGCCAAATCTCTATCCATTCCTTAATGCTTTAAGAGAAAAATATATGAAATTGCATTTCCTTTGTACCTCTTAGAAGAAACAATGCTTCAGCTGAAGAAAAGATCCAAAAAGTGCTTCCACAGACAACCAGACTGAAGCATTAATTCAAATTAACACAGTATCATCACCGAATCATAGAATTGCCTAGGTTGGAAAGGACCTTTAAGATCATCAAGTCCAATCATTAACCTAACACTGCCATAACCACCACTAAACCATGTCGCTTAGCACCACGTGTACCCATCTTTTAAATACCTCCAGGGATGGTCACTCAACCATTTCCCTGGGCAGCCTCTTCCGATGTTTGATAACCCTTTCAGTAAGAATTTATTCCTAATATCCAATCTAAACCTCCCCTGGCACAACTTGAGGATGTTTCTTCTTGTCTTACCCCTTGTTACTTGGGAGAAGAGACTGAACCCCACCTCTCTACAGCCTCCTTTCAGGTAGCTGTAGAGAGTGATAAGGTCTCCCCTCAGCCTCCTCTTCTCCAGGCTAAACAGCCCCAGTTCCCTCAGCCACTCCTCATAAGACTTGTGCTCAAGACCCCTCACCAGCTTCGTTGCCCTTCTCTGGACACGCTCCAGCACCTCGATGTCTTTCTTGTAGTGAGGGGCCCAAAACTGAACACAGCACTCGAGGTGGGGCCTCACCAGTGCCGAGTACAGGGGGACAATCACTTCCCTGGTCCCGCTGGCCACACTATTCCTCATACAGACCAGGATGCTGTTGGCCTTCTTGGCCACCTGGGCACACTGCTGGCTCACATTCAGCCGGTTGTCGACCAATACGCCCAGGTCCTTCTCTGCTGGGCAGCTTTGCAACCCCTCTTCCCCAGGCCTATAGTGTTGCATTGGGTGACCCAAGTGCAGGACCCGGCACTTGGCCCTGTTGAACCTCATACCACTGGCCTCGGCCCATGGATCCAACCTGTCCAGATCCCTCTGTAGAGCCTTCCTACCCTCAAGCAGATCAACACGCCCGCCCAGCTTGGTGTGATCTGCAAACTTACTGAGGGTACACTCGATCCCCTCATCCAGATGACTGATAAAGATATTAAAGAGAACTGGCCCCAGCACTGAGCCCTGGGGAACACCACTTGTGACCAGACGCCAACTGGATTCCATTCACCACCACCCTTTGGGCCCAGCCATCCAGCCAGTTTTTTACCCAGTGACGCGAAGTGTACAATTCAGTTTTTCACTATAAGCTAAGGAATAAAAATATTCTAAACCAGTACTAATACTATGCAGGAAACATGATTAACAACTGTGCTCAAGACATCTTTCAATCTGTCTGGGGACAGTAAAAAAACCCAAAACAGGATTAATCTTACTGTATCACACAATAACATAAATTTATCAAGCTTTGTCAGAAACTATATACAGCTCTTCACCTCCTGATATTTTACATAGGGGATGCTTCACTTTATCTAATGGTTTACAAACCAATGTGGAACAATTTGTATAGTTTTGATCTTTCACCAAAATTGTTACGACTTAAATGTTTACCCCCACGACAAAGTGATCCAAATGCATTCTATAAGATAATCATACTCCCTCTCAAGCTTTGTTTTTCAAAGTTAAATAAGCTACATTCTTTTAATACTCTCTGCTAGGGCCAGTTCTTCATTTACCAGTCTACTGTTGTTGTTAAACATAATTCTGAAGAGACCACATAACAACCAAACACATAATTTTCATGAAAGTCCCAGAGAGATGCAATTTTTCAAAAGCATACAAACAAAGAATATGATATTGGGACCAGGGAAAAATAATAATTCTAAATGGAGTACATGGAAGCCTTAAGGTACATCCAAATATCCTAAGGCCCTAGGATTCTAAGAGAATTAAAATACTAACATTGTATCTATATAGTATTTAATTGCCTTTCATACATATCACTATACTGATAGAAATAGAAATCTACAACTTCAACTTTGGCCAACCAGAATTTGAGATCAAATTTCTATACAAGATGATGACCACCTCAAATTCCATGGAAAATATGAGTTTGCAAACCAACAGCTGAATGCAGGATTTATTATTTGCTTATCTAAAAAGGAACAGCCTCCAGACACAAACACAAGAGAAGAAGTGAATGTCTTTTCTGTACAGTGGGTGACAATGGGCTGGGTTAATCTTTTCCGACTGCTGATTTTTAAGATTTCCAAGATTAAAGTTATAAAAGCACTTAGATCATGAGTACCTCTTTTTTGGTAATTCTAGTCCATACACGTAAGGAAATAAGTTTACACTACAAACTTCAAAAAATCTGCACTTCGAAAGCAGTGCCCCCTGTTATGGTGTCAATACCCAACAGAGTGCTTTGGCAGAGGAGCACTGTGACAATTGCAAAGCAGGTCCAGATCAGTCATCAAAGATCGAGCCAGTCAAAATCCTTAATTTTCTACTATGTAAGAACAAATCTTACTAGAAACATGAAGAATCAATATGGAGAGGGACATACTATTTTAACAGCAATTATTTTTGCACGTGATAGACACTAGTATTACATAAACTAAAATAGTTTGCAGTATTTCTCCCAGGTATAGCGTTCTCACATCCATTTGTTTTTGTAAATATTCAAATAACATTAAGAAAAGGTTTGTGGCATTGTGGCCTTCGGAGATTCTGAGAAAAGCCTCGAAAAATCTGCCTGAAGTGATTATCTGAAGACTCAAAACCACACACAAGCCAAATAGGTTTAAAGGAAAACATTCTACCCAAATTGATTTTCTTTGCAGAATAGGGCTTTCGACAAAAGTATTTCTTTTATAGAGCCATACCTTCTGAATAAAATGCCATTTTATTTAAATACATCAACATGACCAAAAGGTGATTAAGGATTTAGCCTAAAATGTAATAACATTTCTAGTGGGAAAATACTTCAGTGGCGCATTATGTGGTATAATGTAAGTGTTTGATGGGCTGCTTTGCCCACAGTGACTACATCTCTCAGCTGTTCCTTAGCAGGCAGATGAGGAGGAATTCCTGTATTTATCACAGTAATCTCCAAGAGAGGAAACTATCGCACAGCTTGGAAGACGTGGCCTTTTCTCACAGAAGAGAATAAAGACATCAACTACATGAAATATAACTTTCAGAGGTATATTACTGGTGGCAATTTGGGTTTGCTTGAATAGGCTCTGGTAATTCAGAGGCAGCTCTGTGCTATGCTCTGTCATCTTTTCGCAAGGGCAGCAGTCTTTAAGAAAGGACATGGTAGAGAACAACAGCTATTAAGGATTTCAGATGTCCCTGTTTAACGTGTTGTCCTATGCAGATCAGCATCTAAAACTAAGCACATCTGTAAGAACTGTGATGAGAAACAATTAACACAAAGCTCTAGTGAATCCGTTCCTGAGGACTGAATGCAACCATTGCTATTCACTCAGATAACAGCAAGCAAACGCTACTGTGCAGAAAATGAATTAGGATGGGATAAATGGGAGCTCTTACTATATTTGCAAAGGCATGTCTAATGCAAAAAACACTACAGAGAGCAAACGAGTTGTCATGTGTAAAGATCTCGCTCTTTATGGCAGCAGAAAGACCTAACTAGGAGGCTACGATGGCAATAGTAAATCTGCTATAACGGCATTTCTGGAAGAATTTTAAATCCAATTTGTTTACAAGTAGATGACAAAACAATAGGCATTTTATTTCTTGTTATTTTTACTGTCTTGCAGTTGCAATGAGACAATTTTGTTGTAAGACAGCAAAATCTACATGCACCAGCATTTAGGAAACCATAGGAGAGAACAGAAGATTGAAAGAAAGAAAATTAATCCTCCTCCATCTGCTTGTCTCAGAGAAAGGCATATGTCACTTCATCCTATTATTCAGCTCATACTCCAAAAGCTTTTAGTTTCTCTTTGTTCTCTTATCAGTAGTTTTGATTGAGTTTGGTAGTCAAGTGTACAGGCTCCTGTGATTTTAGTCTTCTCCAGGGTTATACACTGATAAGGCCAATAATTGACATTGTTATGCAGCAGTTTCTGCTGAAGAAATAAACATGGAAAGAAAACAGTTTTCTTTGTAGAGAGGTGTCTCCAGTGACAGCAGAGAATTACTAACTAAATGGAAGCCCTGCCAGTGCATTTAGTTTAGCAGGTCACTTAAATTGCTCAGGAAGAACAAGAGTTTTTTCTTTCTTCATGAAAATCCTTTTTACATTGAAATGGAGAAAACACGGAGATCCCTTTGTTGTATTTACTGAAAATAAATAAAAACATTGGTTGATGAGAAAAAAATACCTCATAGTAATCAGAAAGTGCTTTTTCTGGGAACTTACAGGACAATAAAATCAGATTTCTATTGTGTGGGAGATTTGATTTAAAACTTGGATAGTAACAGCATCCCTGTAAAATACAAGCCATAAAACAGGGCTTTCAGGAAATCTCTCCAGATTATACACACCCTGCATCACATCCTTCCCTTCCTTTTGTAGGAGTCAGACCAAACACAGTTCTTGACAACGTGCGCAGATGAGAGGGGACCCCAGTTTTGCAAGGTGTTCCTCCCAGCCTGAGAAATGCATTGCCGGACCTGTATAGGGTTTGGTCTCAGCATCCTTAGAGCTGTATAGCTCTGAACAGAAAACATACATATATTTCCTGTTACTTCATATAGGCTTCCAAGATGAGGAAGGACACAACTTAGTGGCAGAACAAAATGAGCTCATTTCTAGAGTTCAAGTATGTTACTAGACATGGTGACAAAAATTTAAAAATAATAATTAAAAAAAAGCAGTGATTACTCAACAAGTCTTGAAGCCTTTTTAAACAAAACAACGCTTTTTCTCTGCAACTAGGCTTTACAGAGATTCACAATTTTAGGCTTATATTTTACAATGGCAATGTGGTTCTAACACTGCGTGCATCTTAGTAAGGATAACTAAAAATTATTGGACATCAAAATGTTTAAGAGGTAATTGCATGAAGGCAGAAACACCATACATATAGTTTTAGAAATGATGACTGCCATTTCAAAATTGTACTCTAAGGCCAATACATTGTCTAATTGTTTCAACAACAGTGAGAACTTCAGATGTTTCCTGTATCTATACATGATAGCAACCATATACATCAGTGGGACTATCATTTGTCAGATACACAACAGAAATTTTGGGCTTATTTCTAGAGTCATAGACATAAAAGCCAGAAAAGATCATTGCTTATCTTGGTCTGACCTCTTGTGTAGATAACAGGAACTAATCCCAAACCTGTTTTCCTTTCAGGAAAAACATTGATTTGCTGCAGAAATTCATTACTTATTTTGTTAGTGTCTTAGGATTTTTTTCATATCAAATTTCTCATATATTAATCAATTCACCTATTGGTTTTCTTTTTGACAAATTAAATATATTGAGCACTTCAGTCATCCTCTCTGAGCCCTCTCTCTGTCTTTGACTTCAGACATCAGAACCTGAT
>VZSZ01010651.1:0-62664 GCA_013398815.1 Ibidorhyncha struthersii | reverse complement strand
AAAAAAAACCAAAAAAAAACCCAAAACCCACGCCAAAAGGCAAAACAAGCTATTACATTTGTTAATCTAAGGATCCAATTATTCCATGTGCCACAGCACCATTCTGGGAGTTTGTATTGAGATAGCTGTCAGTAATGCCCCCTAGGATATGGTCTCTCACTCCAGAGACATGGCCTATTCTACTTATCCTGTATTTGCAAAAATTTTTCATTTGACTATATCAAAATATAGCTTGCCTGAGAAGTCAAGTGGACAAGTGATCCAAGATTAATTTATGTTAACTCCTCTGTTCTCCTCACTTTATCAGAATGGTAAATCTGTGTTATCCACAGATTTTTCTTATCCACCGTTTTATTAGTGGAAATGCTGAATAGCATCGTGCCAATTTCTGGCTCCCAGAGAAGCTAACCAGACAAACCTCCTCTTGAACACAATTAACTAACAAGTATTTTTTTAGTCCTCCTGGTAGGATGTCATATTATGTTTTTGTTGATACTGTTAAATGCTATTTAAAAGTTAAAAAAAAAAAAGAAGACCACAATATGAAATCACTGTCTTGCACATTTACATCTATCAATCAAATAGAAGAAAACACCAAAGAGTAAAATCTAGTTTCACTGTCTTGTCTGTTATCTAATATAAATTAAATGTAGAATTATGTGTCTAATGTAGAATAAAGATAAAAGCGAAGCTGTTAGGAATGACACTGGGGGAAAAAAGTTTCATATGTTCTTCCTAACTGACAGTACGAAAATTGGATATGTAACTAGATAAATAGTAATCATTAGAGAAATACTGGCTAAGCAAAGCTGATAGAATTTAATACTTACAATTAAAACTATATTATCTTATTTTCTTTTCACAGAGTCTTCTGAGACAAATAAACAAAAATTGTCACAGGTACAGGAAGAACTTACAAGTTAGCCACAAAACTCCATAAAAGAAAATAAAGCTATTTTTGCAAACAATATTAATAACTCTTTCTATTATTGTTAGCTGGATACACTGTGGTCACTAGACAACCACAGTCTCTTTACAGTATTATCCTCTGATACCCTGGAGCTTCCCTATCTACAGTCTTCCTGAAAATTAAGAAAAGCCTTTGGATAGGACTCTCAAGTGTACAATGACGCCTACCCATGAAGAGAACAAACCCATCACTAAGAAGAGTTCTGCTAAGCTATAAATGGTAGATACATTAACGGAAATTAATTGAGTATTCGAAATCTTCATGGAAGCAAAAATAAATATCTAAGACTATCCAAATAGCTAAAAATATCCAAACCCATTTTAATTGGAATGGATTTCTTTCTGAAAAGTAAACATAAAATAAAGGTAATGTCAAATTCTTTCATTACGATTTCTCATTCATGACCTACAGTCTATCACTCTTTGGTAAGTGATCATGCTGCCACAAGGGAAATGATAACACGCTCAGCAAGACTGAAATAGGACAAGACAGCATCCTTGCAGCCCCAGTGAACCATGAAGTCAGTCTACTTATGATGACTGGAACCACTCCAACCCTAATGCTACCTCATTTACTTTCTAACATTCTGTTGAGATAGCGAAGTTGCAGTACAGATTTGGAAAGCCACAACAGTCCACTGCTGATTCATGCTGTTAAATCATGCTGTTATTACATTATATTTATGCTGCTATCACACTACTTTATGATGGGAGACTTCATTATGGTCAGAGCCAGAGCAGATGATAAACTACATGTCAAGAAGAAACAACACTTGCTTGCCAGCATTAAAATATATAAAGTCTATACATCAGGTGAAATTAATTCTAGTGATAAAGAAGCATTACAAGTTTCAGATACAGTCACACAGAACTCTATTTCAATGACTATACAAACATACAGGCATGTTTTGTCAAGTAAAAGATTTAGCTGTTAATCACATGATAACAGCAGTTGAGACTGTAACAAGAGTTCTTATTTTTTTTTGATCCAAAGAGTATATACTTAGCTGTGTATGTTCTTTGTATCTTCAGGAATTCTGTGGTTTGGATTTTTCTAGTGCTTCTTATAGTGCATCTTCAGCAACTCTATTTAGTAACTATAATCAAATGATTTACAAAAGATTCCTAGGAACCTGAACAGCAGAAAAAGATAATTAATCGTTCCCTTCTATAATTTCACCCTCTGGATTACTGACAAGATTTTATCTGAAAAGCCAAAACTTGGATTTTAATACCTGATCTGATGTCAAATGGGTGGATCAGAACATTTCTAAAGAAAATACAGTCACAGATGTCATCTACATAAGACATAGATGATATAACATATAACGTGAAAGACAAAAAAAATGTTAAAAGTATAAAATATTTTAAAACTGGTACATCTTAGTATAGTATCCCATTTGACTTCTAGCAACGCATCAAAATCCTTAACTTGGGTACGATTAGGCATTTAACTCAGAATGAATGGGCCAAAAAAGAAGATATATTAAAGCTCACCAGAGTATCAGCTGTGAACATGACCCATCCGTAGTTCAGACACACAGCTACAGCCACTTCTAGCTAGTAACTAACTAACAGCAGCCTTTTCACTGATTTTGATAATTAGACTGCCCCTTCTCCCCTGTCCCCTCCTTGCATCCGGGTTAAAAATGCTCTTACCACACACTAAGAAAAATTACTATAAAATTTAGTATAAATTCCAGAAATATTACCAATATATAAAAGTGAATATAGTGGTAATCTGGAATGCTTTATCATAGCGTCACTGTTTTCATGCAAAACAGACGGAAACACGCATCCTTAAGGTACATACAGGTGTGAAAATCATGCAAGTAATGTAAATCTTATTTTTGCACTAAATTTTATCATTTCAGTTAAAGCACTGGGCAGTTAGCTAGCAGGAAACTCTCTTACATTCACATGAGTGAATTTTAGTAACCACCTCTAGTTTAAAACACACTCAATGAAAGCAAGTCCAAACACTACGGACTGATTTTGTAAAACATACGTGTACTTTAGGTTTCACAGATACAAGACATGGAACACCCATAGTATTCAGTGAAGGGTCCTACTAATAACTTTGAAATCCCTTGTACTCCTCCGCAGGTTTTTAATGGAGTAAGTGATGTCAGCAATAAGAAAGCAGAATTCAACGGAGTTCTTAGACATTTTGAGTCAGAGAGATGAACTTTTTATCTTCTGTATGAAGATAATGATTGACTACACACAATCATCTGAATAAAGAGGTGTCATTAATATGTGGTTACCTTTCAAAACAGAACTGAAACTTAGAGATTTGCCCATAAAAATACTATGAATTAGAATAACAGCTCTGATCTCACTTTTCAGTTGGTCCTTACTCCAACCACTAAACAATATATATAAATAAAACTTTATATTTGAATTTCTAATTTTGATCAAATCTTCAAATAAATTCAGTTATTTCATTACAGAGTACAATTTTGGATACTGAATTTCTTTTGCTGAATATGTGCACTTTAGTCGCTCTGAAAAACTCAGATGTTTTCCAGTCAATTTTGTGATACCCAGTGAATTACTTAACATATTTTTAGATCGTGCCATTTTTTCCTTAAGTTAAATCTATATTTATTCTGTGTCTAGTTCTTCCCCCATTAAGTGCCTAGAAATGGGCATTACAAAATAAATGTTGAAACACCTTCCAATTTCATGTTTCCAGCATTAGTCATTTTCTCTTGGTCAACCTTCTCAATTCTGTTGGTATTCACCACATCACTTTTAGCTGAATTAGTTTCAGTATAATTTGTTGACACACTAATAGTCTGGCATTGCTATTCTACAGTAAATGTCCTCTATTATGTAGATATTTTTATCCTAAGGCTCAAGTTGTTAAGACAGGCAACTTTACTGAAGACAAAATATGATAATTCTGCAATTAAGTCAAACTCAATGTTTACTCTGAGAAAAAAGTAATTATGATGAAACCATTCAAGATACAGCATGATTGTAATGTAGCAAAAATGAAATCTGGACTGATAAGAACATCCAGTCGAATTTGCAAGAATCAAAAATTCCCTCCAGTTCCAAGTGTACTGTTCTGTTAAACAGGTGATAATTCAAATGTCACGGGAAGTTACACATTATGTGCTGTTTCAATGCACAAATCATAGCTGTAAGGTATATAGATGAATATATTAGAAAGCACAGTTTGTTTTTTTTTTACCAAGTAGATAGCACAGACATCCTTTTCTGCTTTGGATTTTTTTGGTTGGGTTTTGTTCAGATTTTTTTTGTTGGTGGTGGTGGTTGTTTTTTTAACATGAATGGGGAGATTCAATAACTTTGAAGTTTTGCCAGTCCTAACATTTCTGGTTGTAATTTCATTTTCTATTGGTAGACAGTCTTATCTGGTTTTGGTACTCACTTAAGATCAGCTAAGAACAGCATATCCAGAATGAAACAGCACTTTTTAAAAACAGGGATTATACCAGAATATGGATGTAAAAACCACAGCTCAGCTTCTTCATCTCATTTTCTGCAGGATCTTATTAACAATGACATGTGTTAGTCTCAACTATAAAATGGAAAGAGTATAACCATCAAATCTTGGTAAAACACTCTGCAAATTATACTTTAATTGCTCTGCATATTTGCAAAATATTTTTAGTTTTGCAGCCTATTTATTGAACTTATATTTTATTGATTTTTAATGTGCCCAAGTGAATATGCTTTGAAAACAAGTATGATTGTATTTATGTAACAGCAGCATTCCTCTGGATCCCTCAGGTCCTACTCAAAATATTCAAAAGACTTTTTTCTCTCTGTGTACAATTTTACTCTTTGATAGTAGCATTTACTAAAAATGGTGAGTTGAATTTGTCCAATAAATCAACTGAAGCCAAAACTGAATTATTAGTCTGGTTCACTTAAAGCCATCCAAAGACCTGGACGATTATCAAGAAACTACTTTATGGATAGGTGAACAAAAATCAGTTCTTATTCTTGCATCTTTCCCAAAGGCTTATTAGACAAATTATATTCTTCATACCCGTTGTATTTTCTGTATATACTTTTCATTCTTTTTTCTTGGATAAGTGAAATAGCATTCTATTTCAATTATGACACTCAATGTCATTTTTAGATGCAATCAGAACGACTTAATTATTTCAGCTTCTCACCTAAATGTAATTACAAAATTGTGCCCAAACCGTAATTTTAAAAGTCTAGCAAAAGTTATTTAAATAAACTGCTTGACATAATGACTAGATTTGTTAGAGATTGTCAAGAGCCCTCTGTCCCTAAACAGCTTTTTTGCTCTTCCTGTGATTATCTCTTAAGGAGTTGGGGGGAAAAAAGTTTCCTACCAGCTTGATTTTGACTAAGCTAATTATTTATGAGTTCTAGGACAATATTACATTTTCGTAAATTGGGACTCATTGTGCTCTTTGCACACATTAATGATATGTGTTTTTCTAAATACTAAAGTTTTGCTAAAGCATTTTGCCCTGTATGTTCTATAGTTGTACATAAAAAAATGTGGATCCTCTGTATCTTGGAAAAAACTTTATTAGTTTGGGGATTATTTTTTTTGAAAAAAAAAAAAAACAAACCCTATCATCACTCTGAGTAATATCCTGATAATGTGGAGAAATATAAAATACATATGGGTGCCATCAGTTGCAACAATACATCTACAGTTCTGTTTAAAAAAAAACAAGAAAACAACCGACAGTAAAACATGCAACCCACATTAGAAATAGCATTGTAAAATTATTTTCTGATCTCAAACAGTTGGATGACAGTAAGTTACTTGCAATGCCTATTACACTGTTGTAAAATAACCATTATAGAATTTCATCTTACTTTTTGTAATCACTTCCGAGTCTTTTATTGAGAAGTATAATTCAGCAAAGATTGAAGTTAGATATAGTGACAAAGAGAGAGAAACTTACAGAGTTTCTCACTATAGATTCTGATATAAAGTGATTTCTCCAGTTATTTTATGATTGCCATAGGTCCAGTGAGTGACACTTGCATATTTTCTGCTCTGTAGTTTACTCCAAAACCAGCAGCACAATATGCTACAAAATCCAGCATCAGTTAACCACAGCAACATTTTGTCCTTTCTAGAGTTTCAGAATATAAAGACTTGGGAAAAATAAAAAAAAAGTCCACCTCAGGAAAATGTTATCCATCATTAAAAGGCTCACGCGTGAATGCTTAAGGAACTCATCAGAACACGTGGACCTGAAAACTAGGGTTTCTGTGACACTGTTCATAAAGAAACCTTTAAAACAACGATTACACTACATTCAGTTCAGGCCAGTCTCATTCACTCCAGAAGTCGCATTTGCTATTAATTTTTGTTGCTACATCTGGGCCTATTTACTGGGTGTCTGTTCATTCTGCAAGGACGACCTTCAACAAAACAATCAAGTAAGGGACATAAACCCATATTAAACATTTTCCTGAAATTAAAACAACAACATTAATGAAAACAATAGAGAAAAAAAAAACACTTAATCTAGCACAAATTTCACCAAGTGATTTCCATTAAAAATTGACAATTAATTCCTGGGGCAAATAGGAAAAGCTGACCAATGGCACTGCAAGGTTAATGGGATCAATCTAATCACATCCGAAATACACAATTTTCAAGTAGTACAATGAAATAAAGATTTTGGTAAACAGCGTAATTTTGCTGATATGTAACACTAGGTAGTCAGCTTTACAAGACTGAAGTGTTAGGATCCTACAGTTTTTATGACACCCAGAGCCTGAGAAAGAAATTATTACTACGCCACCGTTACCGGAATGATCTCTGAAGTTATACATTCAGGTAACTCTGCATGTCCTTTGTTTTTTGCAATCCTTTATATTTCCTTCTTCAAGAAACCCTGATTCTGAAGAGACTGTTATGGTAGATAGGCAGGGACCGAGAGATACGTTTAAGTTGCTATGCTGATTAGTCACTACACAAAATGGGTAGTAACAGAAAGGTTTAAAACATACTAATAAAATATGTTAAATCAATTATTGGCAACAGTATACAGAATACGTAGTATGATTTTACAGAACAACTATAAGTAAAATAAAAATGCACTCCAAGGTTCATTCAGTTACAGTAAAGGGAGAAAATTCATTACCAAATGAGAGTTAAAATTAACATGTTCAGAAGCAGAAACTAGACATCTTATTGTTTGTAGCTTTGAAAATCATCTTCCTGTTACTACCACATTGATGTGCTTTCCACCACAATCATATTGTATTCAAAGCAATAATACTAAATTCCTTAAACTCAAAAATAATAAGAATAAAATAATAGAGCTGCACACGAAGGGGGAGGGCTCAGGACTCTCATAGTCAAGTAACGCTGTCCCAAAGAATGAATGTATGCTAAAGAAACACATAACTTTTCTTTCCCAGGAAAACATTCAGAATTTAAAGATATCTTTCAAGCAACACAAATTGTATAAACACTATGCTCAACAGTTTTTCTCCACACAACAGCACATCTTACAAATGGAATTATGTTCAATATCTTTTCCCCTCTATTCAGCAGTCTCCACTGGTTTTGCTCCTGGGAGCTTCCCTCCCTCCCTCCTCCTGACTGACAATGTCTTTGGCAACAGTCAGCACAGGAAACGACATCTGGACTTGCAGAGAGACATTCAAATCTTCAAGGAAGTCTTCAAAGAATTTTCAATATTCAGACCACTAAACATAGGCATTTAACGGATTAATTCTAATTTCTGCCAATGCCATGATCTTTGTAATTAATAGAGTGAAATAAATATTTGCAGAGGGTGGGGTGAGATCAAAAGTGACTGACTCACACTCATGTCATTCCACTGACTACAAAGGTAATTTAAAATTACTTTATTTCTAATTTAGACCTGGCTCACAGGATTGGCTTTATTTCATTAAACCTTAAGCGTAACTACATAATGTAACCCATTTTCAATCTAACTCGTCTCTGTAACACGAATTGTATCTACCCAGAATGTTTGTACTGAACCATGCACCTGGTTAACATCTTTCTTTTGTTACTTAAAAGATCAATATTTGAAAAATAAGGAAGACAAGTATTAGCTAACGTCTCATATAAATGATTTAGCAAGTAGAAATGACTGCTAATTTTGTCATACAGTTGCTTTGTTCTTTTTGAAGAACACAGGAAAACATTACAACTACAACTCGGTCCTACCAATACATGGTACTGCAACCTCAGCTGTCAAATGCGCTAAATCTGTTGTCAA
The DNA here is from genome assembly GCA_013398815.1 of Ibidorhyncha struthersii. Classification (NCBI taxonomy): domain Eukaryota; kingdom Metazoa; phylum Chordata; class Aves; order Charadriiformes; family Charadriidae; genus Ibidorhyncha; species Ibidorhyncha struthersii. The sequence continues at coordinate 54,457 of VZSZ01010651.1, read as the reverse complement.
AGATTTTGTTTTGCATGACAGAAGGGGTAGAAGTTAATGAATGACTGTATATGGCACATGAAAACCAAGCATAAAATTGCAATTTCGGTGCTCATGTTTGAACTTTTTAATTTGATGCATCATCTGAAATTGCAACATACTCCCTGACTATCACAAAAGTAAACTATTCAAATAGTAACTTAATTTGGAACTAACTGAAGAAAAACACTGTCTAAATGCAATTTTTCCAATCGCATGAACATTTACATGGAATGGGAAAAAAGAGTATTCAGTATTATAAATTATCATATCCCTTAAGATTTTTCTTAATAGTAGACAACTGTAGTATTACACACTCACATTTGTGTGTAATGAGTCAAAATATGTCTCTAAATTGTTCTGATGAGTGACACATGATTCCTTAAGACCCTTGCTCTTCAAGCATACTCCCCACCTACTTGCAAGAGAAGGTAGCTAGCAATCACTGGAAAACAATTCTCTGTATTCCTCTTACCTCTTACACATTTCCTCTAGACACAGCTGCTGCAGCTTTTATAGTGATGTACCTCGTTCCCTTTTAGATGTTTTCAGCTAATGTGCTGGGGAAGAAGGCACTTCTTACTGTGTCCCAGTACTTTGATTTTCAGATTATCAAACTCCTGAGTAATAAATGACTTTATAAAAGCCATGTGGCTTGAGACTACACTTGAAACAGGTTAGGGTAAAAATAAAAATAAAGTTACTAAATTTCAACACTTTAATAATAAAGAGTACAGTTACAAATATTTATAAAAGTTGAAAAAAAATTAAGAAAATATATTTGTTCCACTCAATATCAAAACCTGAAGACCCTCGTCACATTTTTTATCACCAAGGTTTCACCTTTCTACTTTTCATGCTGCATTCCCAAGACAAGAAGTCCTACTAATACATCATGCTGGCCCCGTAGAGCCAGCCTCCTTCAGCGGGGATTTTGAAAATTTCTTTCTGTTTTGGCAATCCTATTTCAGTATAAATTAATTTTTTTCAAAACAATATCCTCCAGAGCAGAAGGCGGGTCTATTAAAAACTAGACAGATCTCCCAAGGTAAGTCATGGCTGCAGTAATCAGGTATTTACCTCTTCCCATAAGCTGCTAAATCTACTACCCAAGGACTTCTATTTTTGCTCAATTGCTTTGGAGAGAGCAAGGCTTAGCTTTCACTGACTCCTGTGATTTATCTGATAATATTAGACTAGTTCACAGCACAGAGTAACTTCTGAGCTACTTATAACTCAACATCATTGTACTATAACTTGCAATGTTACTATGTACCACTCTTCCAAATAGTTTGAGGAGTAACTATGACTTCTGGGAGAGAGAGCTAGATGGAAAGAGAGTAACAGAAACAGATGTGCAGATTTCAAATTCAGATGCAGAACCCAAAACTTATCTGTATGACTGGAGGTAAATTAAAGATTATTTTTTAAAACTCAGAATTTAAAAATTACATAAGTAATGTATTATTACTACGATCTCTTGGCCTATAAACTCAAGCAAAAGAAAGAAAAAGGTGTAAATTTAAGTATAAAAATATGCACATTGCTAGCTGAATAAAATATCAAAAGTGTGGGGGGGTGTTTCTTTGTTGTTGGTGTTTTTTATGATTTCTGTTCTCAGCTTTTCACATGTAACGCCAAGCTTTTGATGAAAAACAATGTATAAAATAGGAAAAATAGGCCGGCAGTCTCATCAGAAGAAAAAGGATCAAGAAAGCCACACTGAAGCTTCAGAGATAAGAAAGGGTAGTGTCAGAAGTTTTACTTCCTTTTTCATGCTTCTTAAACCATTTTTAGTGTACTATATAAACTGGTTAGAATCTTCCAGTAACTTTCTAGACAGAGGGCAACTCCTCCTCCTGGTACAAGGCAAGCACCACTAGTTTCTCAAAGTTAAAAGAAGGATGACGTACAGTCTATCCATTATATTTTAGTTTAATATTAAACACTTGTGATAATAATTTATGTGGGACAAAACTTGTATTTCTAAGACTGTATGATAAAATGTCTCTGCATTTAATTTACAATATACACACATGGTGATCAAGTCAAGATATTCACAATAATCAAAAGATGCAGAAGCTTTTGACTAAGTTGAGTAGCCTCGTTAAAAGAGCAGTTCAATTGAGACTGTAATAGCTGAAATCAGGATGAATGGACACCTGATGTTTTTGTCCCCTGTAAGACTGTATTTAGATACAACTTTTACTAGTCACCTCACTCCCTGTTAATTAAGCCTTTTGCATGCAAAAATAATGTTAGCAATTTCATTATTTTAAGTTGGCTCTTCTGAATATAAATGATTCAGCTGTGCTAACTCCCAGTAGTCTACTACCAGTACTTGAAGATTAAGGACCAACCTCTTTAGATTTTTAGCTATGATGTTCAAAGTCCAAAACTGCAGAGCTTCCAGTTTCTCGCAACACATGACAATATATTGAATGTCTTCCAAAAGTGCTCCCAGCAGGCAATAAAATCACAGCAATGTTAGTTGTCAGGCTTCTCAAAGTTAGAACGATTTCCACGTTCACAGTCCTTAACTCTTTACAGGTTTCGGTACATTCACAGGAAAGACCCTGTTAGTTTCCATACATGGAAGAGAGAGTGCGCAGGATCCAGAACCACAAAACCATCTAATCATACAGCTTACAGAGGGATAAACACTCCTCTGTTCAGAAATCTAATCCACTCAGAAACATTACTTTTTGTTTGTTTGTTTTTTAGATTAAGAAACATTTGTTTTTACTGCAGTAGCAATGGGAACTAAATTTCTAGCACAGTACTCACCAAGAAGCTAAATTAAAAATACATTTATTAGTTAGGCCTCATATCATATGAAGTGAGAAGTCCTGTACTTTAATGCAGAAAAAGTAACTACTTAAAAACTCACATCATAAACTAGGACCACAATCACAAAAGATTAGGGAAAACCATATTACTGTAGTTGAGCCTAAAAGCTTGGTATAAAATCGTTTCTGACATATGACATGTTTCTATAGTAGATAATCACTGGGAAGGATATTCATACTAAACTTTTTCAACTAAAGCTTATGACTCATGCAGACAACAGTATGAATTGAATTTTTCTTCCAAGCGTCTTGTTATTCAGTCGCCTCTGTAACCATCTACTAGTTCCGTTTTTAGGGTGCAAAGTTACATTATTTAACTTGTGTAGCTGTAGCAAATACACATTCTGGCAGGTGTACAGAATCAGATTTGTCTGTCTTTAAATCCTTCTCTTTCAAGTAATTTTAGCTTACATACAAGAATCTACTTTAATAGAAACGTAAGTTCATGTGGAAAGTGAAATAAAAAAATACACCTGTAATAAATGTAACAGTCCAAATGGTGATAAATGAAAGCTACAGACTCCTTTGTGATTGTATGCAAAGTCTGTAATACTGTAATGAAGAAAACTGACACACAAGTCCAAGAATGAAATAAGGAGACAATATGCTCATCACCTATATGGTCTTAAAAAACATTCCTAAGGAATAAAACCAAGCATTTTCAATAGCTCAATACTTTTAAACTGTTCAGACTTTCATGTTGAATAATAATATCATTCAATATAGGCGTCAAATCCTATGCAAGAAAGATAATCTGCCTTTTTAATTTGACATTAGGCCTGGAGTAGCACAAGCCGGTAACCTTTAGATGTCAAGGGCTCACAAATATATAAAGCATAATATATGACAGTCGCTACCCTAAAGATATTATGGCTCAAGTATAAAACAAGAGACAACAAATACACAGAAAAGTAAAAAGAACCAACACAAAACTAGTCAACATGTATGTGCTATTAACAGACTCAAGCCTACCTGTCAAATCTATTCTGAGCATTGCAGAAAAACAGATCCTACATAAGGATTTAGAGGAAAGTAACTGAGTGTCTGCGTTAGATGCTCCATTTAAGTAAGATGGTGAACGTGGGAAATAGCACAGATACTTTCTTGTGAGCTCATGTGCGTGATGAGGCTGTCATCACTGGCTGATAAACTGGCAGTCAGCATCTGAACACTGAATATGAGATGACATGGAAGGTGTTGGTTTTAGTCCATTAAAGGCATTGAAAGAGAAAGCGTCTAAGTTTTCCTTGGTGCTATAAAAGAAAGGCAGCTAAAGAAGAAGCAAAGCAAGAAAAAATGATGGACTGAAAAATGGTCTTTACAGCTTCTTTGCTGTCTGGATGAATATAAATGAAGCAAAAATGCATTTGTCAAAGCCAAAGAAAAGGACATTGCAGCAATAAAGATGTGAGCTGATGACAGCCTGGGAGAAAATGTCTGTTAGACAGACAGAAAAGCCTGTATCTTAGAATCATGAAGAAAAAAATCTGCAAGACAGATTTCTTACCACAACATATCAAATACATTTTTATAGCTCAGCTTTGTCAACAAAATGATAACTTAAACTGAAAATTTGGACTAAATCTCTAATATCTAACAGTTAAACCAGTATCAGTCCAACACTATGACTAGCTTATACTCAGTTTGACAGCTGAATCTAGTCCCTGCAGTCCTGCTTCCCTACAAATCTTTCAGATATCCTGCACACAACACCATTAAACTCAACAGCCATATTTTCTATTAATATTTTAATTACGAATATGCTCAAATCCATGCTTGAATATTTTATCACTTAACAGCATCAACCATTCACATCCCTCAAGAATTCAGGAGAATTTTGCAATTCTGGCTGTAGTTAAGAAAATTAAGAACAAGTCAAAGTCTAAGACATGCTGATGAATGGAAAGGTCTTCATTACTTGCATCTTTAATTACTTAACCTTAGATATTAGAAATTAAATGAATTTCACATTTTGCATTTACATTGCAAGTCATACTTCATTACATTAAAAAAAAATCGTATTTTTATCTATATTAAACTTACTGCTTTCTTTCTTTTTTTCAATCTGGCACCAGTATGGAACCAGTGAATTAAGATAGAACATTTATACCATCAACAGAAATATCATAAGCCAAGAATGACCTGTTCGATCCCATAAAACATCACATCAGTTACGAAGGAAAATCTGAGCCAGGACGAGAAGGTCTTCCATTTACTGTCTGCCCATTGTGTTCCCCCACATGTGAAGTAAAAACTTCTAATCTGAGGTATGAATAGAGCTGCAGAGCTACACAAACTACCTTCCTATACAGAATCACAGAATAGTCAGGGTTGGAAGTGACCTCTGGAGATCATCTAGTCCAACCCCCCCGCCAGAGCAGGGTCACCTACAACAGGTTGCACAGGACAGCGTCCAGGCGGGTTTTGAATGTCTCCAGAGTGGGAGACTCCACAACCTCTCTGGGCAGCCTGTTCCAGTGCTCCACCACCCTCAAAGTAAAGAAGTTCCTCCTCATGTTAAGATGGAACTTCCTATGTTCAAGCTTGTGCCCATTACCCCTCGTCCTATCAATGGGCACCACTGAAAAAAGACTGCTCCCATCCCCCTGGCATCCTCCCTTCAAGTATTTGAAAGCATTAACAAGATCCCCCCTCAATCTTCTTTTCTCCAGACTAAAGAGACCCAAATCCCTCAGCCTCTCCTCATATGAAAGATGTTCCAATCCCCTAATCATCTTTGTAGCCCTTTGCTGGACCCTCTCCAGCAGATCCCTGTCCTTCTTGAACTGGGGAGCCCAGAACTGGACGCAGTATTCCAGATGCGGCCTCACCAGGGCAGAGTAGGGTTTGTGGAGCATCCTGTGTAGGTGAAGCGGACTCTCTCTTGAAGTGAGAACCATGAGAGAATAACAACTCTAACTATTACTAAACCGCTATCATTCTTTTCAATAATATTAATCTTTGTATTATAGGTAGGAATGAAACATTTAAAAAGTCTACCTGAAAACGTATTGGTATAGTTTCACTGCTATCAAAAAGTGAAATCTGAAAATTGCATGTAATAATTTTTGCCCTCATTACATACAATGCATCACATAGCTCATTGCATTAAATAGCAAAATTCAAAATGGGATGAAAGCTTACTAGAAAGGTTGCTGATAGTTTTATTTAGGAGGACAAAATGGAAGCAACTATTAAACTCCTAGCAAAACAATTTGACATTTCCCCCCTCCCCATCTCCTCAGAATCAAATGTTTTCTCTTGGGACACCACATTTTGAAATAGTTGTCCTTGGTTCTCCAGTGTACAGTATTTTACAGTAGCCAGACTGGAACAATTTATAAGGACATGGAATGGACAAGTGGCATGGAATAGTCTGTGGAAAGTCAAGAGTTCCTAGTTTTCATAAAGCAGAACCATGAGATAACTTCTACAAATAATGTAAATTGCTCTAGATTTACATATAAAGCATCACCTTTCTCCTCACTTTTCTGTTGCTAAAACTTATGTTAACCTGCAAATCTCATGATTTAGAGGAGGTCTACATTGGTATCTTATACTTGACCAACAGACGATGTGAGAACAACAGCTTGTTCAAATAGATTAAAACGAAGTCATCTTCTATCATGACTTATTATCAACTTACAGTGAGAAAATTCTTTTGTTACATTCTTTCAAACACGAAAAATATGGGATTAGCATCAACACAATTTCATATGCTTGTGTTACAAGTTTGTATATACTTTATATTTATATACATGTATACCTACAATATATACATATAATATATACACATGATTACTTGAACATTTTGAGACCTGAGCTGAACCATTAATTTCTTCCTCTATTTCCCTCATCTAAACTTACTTTGGTTGACACCATGATATTTAATTCTCCAGATGTAAACCAAATACCAAGTAGTTTTCAAGTGGTATCGCTCCATAGTGTTAGCCCAACCAGCCTAACTCCTTTCGTTGCAAAATTTCTTTTTCTGCTACACAAAAATACACACACAAAAAAAAAAACAAAACAAGAACCACACAAACACACGCTGTCTGTAATGAGGAACTATTATCATGGAGGGCTGAACATTTGGTATATAAGTCTATTAATTAATCTGTTCACTTGAGGAAGAATACACATCATAGTTTACTGATTGCTTAAGCTGCAGCAAGACATACTTAAAAGAATGGAAACAGACATCTTAAGAGCAAAGATTACGTTCTATCACTGTCCTGTCTGTAACATTAGTGATAATATACGTCATCAAATAATAAGAAAAAAAGTATTGCATAAACAAGTGCTTTAAAACTGGTCTTTGATTCAAAACCTGCTCAGTGTCTCACCTGGCATATCACCACACCTGATGCTCTGGGAAAATTATTCTGCCTTAAAATTCCTGTATGGTTTTTAATTCTACTGAAAGAGGTCAAACAGACATGTAAAAGAAGAGCACGAGTTTTCACAGCTAGTACTAAAGAACCAGGCCCTCTGACTGATGATTAGGAGAGACTTCCCTTATCTCTGTCATAGGCAGAAAAACAAATACAACACACACTATGTGCAAGAGAAATGACTGGATGCACGTTCTGCTGATTCTTGCTACAGTTTACAGAACAAAAAATTTCACTACAAAATGTACTATAGCTATGACTTCTCAATCACGTGAATTTAATGCAATCAGAGTACTCCAACAGCACGTACTGAACTTCCCAACTTTCCAGTGTAGTTTAAATGCCTATTACTTGAGTTACTACTTTGAAGACTAGGCAATGGTCTACAGCTATTATTAACAAAGCGGAAGAATAATGGATTTTATTCTTGCCTGTGGGAGAGAAGTATCATTTGGAAAATTGATAACACTTTAGTTTAGTCATTTTAAAAGGTCATGTTACACAATAGAGAAGGCCAAGCCTTTTAGTGATAACATATGATAGCGATAAAACTAGCACGAGTCTACAGATCCTCAAAATTCCTAATTGCATTTCTATGCTGTGAGCAAGCTAAAGCAGTCTGATAAATGCGTTCCAGTATGTTCCTGATTTATGTACTTTATGGTCTAGTTTACATAGCCTATAAAGAAGTTAAACCATACAGAAATACCTTAATAATTAAGTAAACAAATCTGCATATATAAGGAGAACAAAACAAATCTTCATAGTATTATACCTTGGGATCATTATTTACTTTAAACATAGTTGTAATAGATTCAGTAGAGAGGGGGAAATTACAAACTTTGGTGCAGGAAATCAACAGGAAAAATTTAATAGGAAGGATTAACAGTGAACAATTGCAGTTGAGAGGCATGGCTGCCAACACTGAAGTTGTTTTTGACAAAATATCATAAATTGAGAAAATCTGACAGCGTTAGCAGGTAGTATAAATTAAAGTTGTTATGTTATGCCCTTAGGCATTTATTCATTGCAAATATAGGCAATGACAGTTAAAGTGCTCTGAATAAATCGTTTTATGAAGAAAGATAAAACAGACTGAAGCGATACACAAATTTACACAATGGTTCACTTGTACAGGGCAACAGAGTTCAGTCAGATGGAGACAAAATAAGCTGGTAACAGGCCATTTCCCTGGGGCAGGCAATGGCGGGGGCTTTGCAGCATGGTTTGTTTACAGTCGGCTTGTAAACATGACTTTAAGGCCTTTCAGGCATTGCATGTGTATCATAGGGTAAAATTCAATATAAAATTTTTCTATGAAAGTGAACTGTCACCAGTTCACAAACATAACCGAACTTCTACAGGGGTACGCAAATGATTTGCCTGTTTACCATATTCAAATCCCATTCTGAACAACCCCCCAGTACGCCCTTTGCTAGAAAAATGTAAGGTTTTGAAATATAGAGACCTGAAGTAAATACTCTTACAGTCCTTCTATTTCCTACTGAAAAACAGGGTCCTTATTTTAAAAGGCTGCTTGCCCAGCTTTTTTGAAAGAATGAACATCAACTTGTTAGAGTGTGCTGGTATATTATACAGATGAGAAATTATAAATAAATAACTCCAGTGAAGTATTTAAGATTTAAAAAAAAGAAATAATCCAGTCACCTTTTCAGAAAATCTCTTTGTGAAATACCAAGGCTCTACTTGTAACAGCATCTCCAGAAACCATCTTAAAGTCTGTCTCAGTTAAAACAGCATTTTCTTCCCAGTGAGGACAAAGAAAATACATCTCCTACTACTTATAGTCCATCACTTCAGGTCTAACAGTTTTGGAGCAACTCTAACAGTCAGACACTGTCAGTCTTGCTGCAACTGCTACTATCTTGTCATAAATTCATCCCCAAGTAACGCTAGGAAGCTTAACTTAATAAACACCACCCTGTGCTTGAAAAATATCCCCTTCACTTACTTGAAAATCTTTCTCTTCCAGGATCTCTTTCCTCCACCTGACAAGGAAGGCAGCACAGACGTACAAGTGGAAGTGAGAAAAACCCTCTGGTTCAGACTAGAAAAAATAAAAATATATCATCCTTTCAATACACAGATAATACCTTTGATCCCCATATACCCTAGTGTATTTTTATTGCATTCACTACTAACTACAAGTGCCAAATAAATCTCTCTCTCTCTTCATATCACAAACATGTTTGCATTTCACAGATGCCAAACTTACTCACAGCTATTATCCGTAACGGGAATTAAGGTGAGGTATTTCTCATGTTTAAATTCATTCTTCACAGATGTGTTTTCCATTAGCTTATATCTGGCATGTAATACTGTACTGGCTAGCTCAACACTGTAGCATGAACATATGCTTCATCTCCATTATTAAGAGCAAACTCTACTCCTACTAGTAGCTTCTTCATTATAAATTCTGCTGTAGGAAATTATTAAGCATTTTCAAAATATACAACTTAAAAATATACAACGGTCTATATCTGACTGAATTAGAGGTGTTTACTAAAGGAAAAAAATCTACTAATTGTAACACAAAGCATTCACAACTCAGATTTGTATTCAGACCTGCAGCCTTCTGTTCCAGTTCACGTCAGCAGATTCAGTCCCTTTATAAAACTCCCCCTAGAAATTCAGATTTTATAAGTATACCTAAGAGTTTAGCAAAATTTGTGATCCTACTTCTAAAAGACTTCACTAAGTTTACTTGTATTACCAAATTAATCTCAGATTTTATTTTCTATACCACTGAGAACTGAAAAAATAATTATGATATTTAATTATCAATGTGATGACTGTGAACTAATGCTATGTAAAATCTCATTAAAATAACATTTTAAAATAACAATTATAAAAATAAGCTACATAACCTGACAAAGGTAGGGATACTTAAGTAACCCTACATAATTTATAAGATCTAATTGTAGTGCATTAAAAGTATAGCTTTTTTTCATATTCTCTATTGGTCATTTCGAAACTGCAGTTTACTCTTTAGAAAAATACAGTTTTCTGCTCAAGTAAAGTGAACTGAAACAATTTCCTATGTAAAACATAACATGACAAAAAAATTCTACTTTATTGCTATTTAACCTAGAAGAACATGGTAATCAAAACATTCTACATAACATTTGCAACAGTCCAATAAAATAACCTCACTGCTATCACAAGTGGAGAAGGAAAAATATTCTCCTCCTCCGAGTTTTCATTCTCCTCCACCCTTGACTGACAGAAATGCATAGTGTACTACACGGGGTTGGTACAAACACCATGTTAGCAGCTACAGAAACTGCATATCATCCTGTCCAGCAAATTGGTAAGAATCAAGAAAAGAGGTAATGCCAATTATTTGCAGGGAAGTTTTAAGCTTAAAAGCGTAGTTGGAACCATAAATAGGAATTAGTTAATTTTGGAACCCGAAAAGGAAGATTCTGATTATAAAATCCTGTGATATTTTTCCTACTCTAGGAAAACACTCTACTTGAATAATATTACTTGAATAACATTGTAAAATCCCAGGACAGACAAAGCATATGGTAATTTTAACTAGACTTCTCTCTAGAGTTTGTCTTAATCAGAAAAATTCAAGTAAAGTCCAATTTACAATATTAAAGTTACCGTTTTACAGAATCATGTACTGACTACAATCCTCCTGAAAAATCCACGTCTGTTACTTTCCTGTTGGCATTTCTCTTGGGATGGAAAGTTAGCATATATAAAAGCATAAAATGGTATCTCAAGAAGACATACTTGTAAGCAAAGTGCTGTTACTACTTATCGTATCAGATACAACTGTGGCAATATTTAAATAGTCAAACACAACTCTAAAAAATGCAGAAAGCCAATTTTAAGAAAACAACCTTCTTCCTACTTTATTGTATAAATAAATTTACAGAACATGCAGTATTTTTTTAAATTTAGCCTTTGATAGTCTTTTATAACATTTTTGTCTCTAAAATAAGAAGAATTATTTTAAAATTTTAAAAATTTTTAAAATTAAGTACAGAAAGAGTATGTCTTGGTCTATTTTTTCTCAGCACTGAACTGCAACCAATTTCTCACTTTTAACATGAATTTTAAAACTGTCCTTTCAAGTGTCAGCCTTCAATCATCTATTAAAAGTTTCTATTATTTTGGAATACACAACATAATCTCATAAAAGTGACAAACTATCTTCAAATTTGAAAGACAAAGAGCGTAGTAATGCCCAATGAAAACAGACTGTGTTTATGACTAAGTCAACAGTCTGTACAGGAAAACATCGACACGTTTTTGAGAAGCCCGCTCTGAAATGTGCTGTCACTGGTGGAGACTTTCTGGCGCAGTAAGAACCAGCTCTGTTCACCATTACCTGGTGAACCATGATCTGTGTTTAGATCCACTTCAAAGAACAGATAACTGAAGAGCATGGCACCAGCCTGAGCATTTGCAATCAAACAGGAAAATGGGGATGAAGGAAAACGATGGTTACAGGATCGAGGCAAATAAAGCTGGATTGAGACTGCAGAACAGATAAAGTAAAGAGAGAAGAAAGAGGAAGACAATTTTTGCAGATGAAGAAGTAGGAAGACTGAATAGTTTGTCAGCACGAAAATTTCATTTAAAATAATAATTATTAATCAGGACATTTTAGGTATTGGATTCTTTGCTATCCTATCTGAATATAATTAAAGTTTACATTTCTTTAATTACATGATGAGAGGAAGAAGGGGGATCTGAAGGGAACTGAAAGGAACTTGATTTGGTATTAATATACACTAATCCTCCTTCCTTCTCCTCGCTCCTCCAACGTTATATAAGTTCTTGAAAAGCATAAGGGAGAAGGGGGCAGGATTAAAGAAATCTGTCTGAAAGCAGCTTTTTAACTTTCAAAGTCAATTTGCAGTAGCTGTTGGCAAAATGGTTTATTTTGCCCTCTCTTACATTGACTCACAAAGCAATGTTGCTTAGGTAGTCAAATTAGATCATCAGAGTATTCTTTTTTCTGATAATAACCTAACATTCTGATTTTAAGCCCAAGAATTCACTCTATTATAACATAACAAAGAAAATTCTTCCACAGCCAGAAAGTCAAGATAAGTGGCTTTAAAAAAAATTAAAAGCAAAAAAAACCCAGAACTGTAATACTGGAAACTGAAAATGTTTTTGAGGAACTGCAGAAAAAAATATCTGGAAGTATATAAGAACCTGTACTTTTTCTTGAGATTTTTCTGTTCCAACCTTTTTTTTTTCCAATACAATTTTCTTCAGCTCTTTTAAATGAAACCAAATAGGTTTAAATATGCAATTCATTAGAGAAAAAAATGCATATCCCCCTATAGATTTAAAAATTCATCATGCTTCAGAGATAAGTCTAGGCTACAAAGTATTTCCAATGGATAGTTTTAGACAGTTTTGGAAATTGAGTAAAACAGCTAATGCATAATTGCCTTTTCTAACACCTGCTACCTATTATACTTTTCCATTTGTAGCTTTTGAAGTTACCAACGGTTTGATCTCTAAATGTACAGAAATGCAGACTACCAGCTAAAAGCCATTTAAAATCAAATATAAACAATGACCTTGATTTAAATATTTTAGCAAAAGATCTCAAGACAGATGTACAACCTTCCAGAAGACTTATTCTGAACATATTACAGACAACTCAGAGCACATTATCTAAGAACCATCTGTCATTATCAATAAAAATCATTTAGATTGTTAACATCACAAATATCTCATTGCCCTGCAAATGCTGGATCTCCTCTGCAGCTGAAATGAAAGGCATTCTTCATATTGCACTCCCCAAACTTCTTGAATTAGACAATCACTGAAAGAATGCAAATTGTATTGTATGACTAGACTGATCATTGTCTGGTAAACGATTAGTCTAACCTGCCTCCCATACCCCGGATACTTCAGCATTTAGGGAGGGTAATATCTCATGCTATTATATTTGTTGATAGAGTAAATATAATAGGTGATTATTTTTGAAGTAACCCAAATGATTAAATCTATGAAATTGTGCCAGGGTTAGGTATTAAACCACATTTCACACGCAAATAATGGCTCAGACACAAGGACTTCCAAACACTTTGTGATTACAGATGAATAAAGCGACCTTAAGCATCTCCATTTTTACTACATTACAAAGAGCATAAAATTTAGCTGTAAAGAGGTTTAAGTAATTTCTCCAAAATTATGCAAGCAACCTATGGCAGAAAAAGAGAAAGAAACCAGTGCAGAATCATCACTGAATGTGCAATGCTATGGCTGCTCCTCCAAGATTTGCCTTTTCCATCAGCCAGGAGCTCCGAATACTTAGGCACAAACTCAACTCAATCCACTGTCAAAACTGAGATTCAGAGTTCCAGTCTGAGAAGAAACACAGCACGAGCACACCACAGAGAGGTCCATCAGGGTAATTATCCTGCCACCAGGAATGACCAACAGCAGATAACTACAAGTATAGCAGTACCTCCCCAGAACACTCTTCCAACTTTCAATGATTTTGTGCTCAGACGTCCTTACACAAGCTGTAGAATATGTCCACTTAGTAGTTGTTAATGGATTTGTCTTTACTTATCCGTCCAAAGCTTTTTGCAACTGTAAGCTTTCTTGGTTATCACGAAGTCCATTGGCAAAGAATTCCAAAACACAAGTGAGTGCTATATAGCCTGTTTTAAACCCAACACCTGCTAGTTTAATTCAAAGCTGTTCAGTTAGCGCATTGAAAGAGAGTATGAACAATCACTTCCTATTCACTTTCTTCAGTCCTTTCACCTTTCCTTCTCTTTTGCAGACTAGAATTTTTTTTTTCTATTCCACCATCTTTGCTCAGCGTTCTTAAGCATCCTTTCTTGTACTCTTCCGATTTTGAAATAAGGTCCAAACTATATATAGCACATAAGTTGCAGAAAGAACATAATTCTCACAGCTGCATGAAGATATTTTGTTCTCCATTCCTTTCTGAGCAATTCCTAGCTCTTGATTTTTCTTTCTTGACTGCTACTAAGCTCATCTTTTCCTCTTGCACATGAGTGTAAAAGCTAACTTGAAGCCCATAGTTATACCGGTAAAGTTCGGGTTGTTCCAAACACACACACTATCACTTTATATTTGTCCGCGCATAATTTTACCTGTTATTTACTGCCTGGTTGTTTATAGCAACATGAAGTCCTGCAACTCCTTGCTGTCAACTTCTTACCTTTATTATTCTCAGTAACATGGTGTTGTCAGCAAACTTTGCTGTCTCACTCCTGTATCCGCTCTCCCATAACTTCAGCAGAAACAGTCAAAGCCTCATCACAAATTGCAAAGGAATTACATGTGATTTCCTTTAATTTTGAAACCTGCCTACTTATTCCTACCATCTGTTTTCTGTCTTTCAGACAGTTATTATCCATACAAGGGCATTCCCTTTAATTCCACAGCTGTCTTTTTTCTTTAATAACCTTTAGTGAAGAACCTTCTTCACTGTTTTCGGCTACATCATCCTGGTACATATGTTCCCTGGCTCTTAACGCTTTGCAAGGTGTAATTTCTCACTACAAAAATCATGACAACACTTTCTTAAATATCATATTTACTCATGGTGAAAGAATATTATGATTAAGTTTAGAGAACACTGTACTGAAGCCACCTAAATCTTGTCATTCTAAAAGATAATGGAATACTTCAAGGATTGGAACTATTTTCATCATATTTCATTATATTTCATCACAGCAGCCGACCAACTCATGTAGGATCATAACCTTCTCCTGCCTGTCAGTTTTACAGTCAGTTATATAATGAAATTTTGATTATTCTGTGGTGCTAAAAATTTAAATTTTAGTCATCATACATGTTAAAAAGTATTTTATAGTTATACATAAAAATACCTATTAAAAACATTTAATTTTGTTGAGTTAGCACATTTTGGATTGTCTTCTATCATTTTTTTTTGTTTTACCATGACTATTCCTAAAGGGATGATCCTAAAAGGAGTAAGTGACCAACAGCACTTTTCTAAGCTTAATCTAATCTGACAATAAACACAGCAATAAAGTTGGATCATTTATGCTTTAAAAAAACAAATCTGATCCAAACACATTTCATAGCACTTTAAAATCTGTAATGGAAACTAACATTCTCAGGTCATAACAGCAAGCTAGAAGTATCTGGCACAGCCAAAACACCATGCAAAAATTATTACCTCAACCCTTAGGGCTCATTGTAAGTCCCTTATAGAGAACTTTACAAGAACTGTGTTCACATTTCCTATTTCTGCTAGGAAAAAAATAGTTTATCTTAAAATGTTCTATTAGATTTGGCAGATTTATGCTGAAAACTAGGTGAAAATCACCTTCTATAACATTTTAGTAGTTGGCCTCTCTGATCCAGTCAACAACAACCTGGCAACAGTTCTCAAAAGATGACATGCGATATAAACCTCTGCTGCGAAATCCCATCCACAAGGAACACAGACCATCGCTGGAATTTTTTTTGATCAATGCCTTGCTCTGTTAGAACGCTTCACATGGCCTGCAAAATTCATGGTAAGACAATCAATATCAAATATAAATGGATGCTATTGATAATAACTATTTATTTGATTTATCTAGTCTCCCAGTAATCATTTAGTTTTAAGAAGCATCTTCCATATAACTTTCCACATATGCTTGTATTTTGAGAACAGAGCTTAAATTACTGTCCTCTTCACTTGTTAACATGTTCAGCTGTGGTGAAAAAAAATGCAATGTTTCTCATTTGGTTCATTTAAAGAGTTCATCATGAAGTTTTTAAAGAGTTCATCATGACTAGTATGTCAAGTGTCTTCTCACTCAATTAGGTACCTTCACATCCAATACTGAAATGTGTTCTTCTTTTATAGCTATTTTTCTCCTCATGAGGGGTGGTTTATTATCTTCACATACAGGGAAGTTAGATCTTAGCAGCAAAGGAATGGAACTTCTCATGCAATTCCCTTATAGTCCTTTCTTGCTGAATTGGGTATTTAGAGAAGAAAGTGGAGTAAGGCAGTTTTTTTGGAGAACGCCTTCGATACAAATGCAAGGTGATGCTGATCTCTACACAGGGAGAACGATTACATTTTGCAACACTCATTTCCAACATTACTTTGAAAAGAACCTAGGTATACATGGAAGAATTACGTGTAGTGAAACTATCAGAAAGCTTATTGATTTCTTTTCTGTAATTTCCCACGTTAATAAGCCTCTTCTCATTTGCAGTGAAGAGCGACCATTAGTTGTTCTTTGTACTTACTGGAGAAAATATTACTTCATTTGCTGCTTTGAATTTCTACAAAGCAGAAGGCAAAAAATTTCCATTTTACCTCCTAGTTATGGCTAGGTAGAACATGGCAAAAACAGGGACATGGCAACATGAACATGAATTCTAACAGTGGTAATCAATCACCGTGATTTTAGCTAACAACAAACACCATAGTGGCGAGGGATGAGATCTAAAACCCCAATCTAACATACATATTTATAGCTTCTCTTGTAGGAAAAAAACCTACTTTCTGCAAGTTTTTCTTCCATGTAAGTATTTAAGACCAAAACCTCCTAACTTGTTTGGAGATGAGAACAGCAGGACCAGCAGCAAGAACTAATGGCACTCCTCCAGGCTGGTTTCAGTGCATTAACAAAAACCAGCCACATAACATTGTAAGTCCTCATCAATAACAGTGGATAATTTATACTGCTTAGGTTTTAGAAAGTGGTTGATTACTTACAGCTATATTTTCTTTCGTTCACCATAGTTAATGTATTAAAGAACAAAGTATTTTGGTTAGAGTCATTAATATAGTTCCTAATTATCTTACCAAGCTATGGCGCAGTGTAATGACTTAAAAGTAGAGCATCTCTACGTAATTAACACTGAGCATCATTATGTCCTTTACTTCCTTTAACAGCATGAAAAATGAGCACACAATGTATTTTCTCTCTTGCATGAGTATAAAGCTGACGCCTACACTTCCCTACACCCCTTAGTCCTGAGTATTTCCCTCAGGAAAAGGCTTAGGCCATCAGATCACACAAGCTCTTAAGGGGATATGAGAAGATGACACTACCAACAGTCTTCAAAAATGTATGCACGCTTGAAAAGTCTAACTCTCTAGCTATTTCCCAGAAAATTCATTCTGCATCTTTAATTTACTCAGATGTGCCCCACCATAACTTAAAATCCCTCTTGCATGGGAGAAGCTATGGAAGTACTGGCTGAGTTGTTATGGAAATGCCAAGGAGCAGTAAGATGAGGATAAACCCAAAAATGGTACGCTAGTTGTGCCCTCCAGCACAGGTGAAGTTGAAGAAAACCCCTTCAAAAAGCTGCAGGCTATTTCTTTTTTAATTGGTTATGTGGCAGATTTGAGTGAAAAGCTCCAGACAAAATATTTTCAAAGGCAAGCACATTTGGGATACCGCAATTTAAACCTCATCTTTATTTCATCTACATTCAATGACAGAAAGAACATTTATTGCAAAGACTTCTTTTATTTCAAGCTAGGCTTAAAGTTGGGCTTCAATTATTCAGACATGGTTGTCCAGATGGAAATAAATTTGTTTTGAAGTTTCCTTCTAATTAAGACTCTATTCATTCTATCTGAAATCACTAATTTAATTTGAACTAAAACATTTAAATTCCTTCTCAAATGGTGACTTGACACCAATTAGTTCGCCAAAAATGTGGCAGAAAAAAAGCAAAGCTGTGTCACACCAAAACCAAACCTGCTTTATTTACAGAATTCTACTTAAAGATGATTCACATTACAAAGCACAAACTAAATCCAGATCATTAGTAAAAATATGCTGCTACTGATTTAATTCTGAAGAACTTTGCTGTAAGGCAAAATACTTTTACGTAAACGTTAACCTGCTTTAAGCAGACTGCTGATTTGAAACAAAGACAGGCACCACTGATTAAAAAAGAATACGGCAACTCTTCCACCTGCGAGCAGAACTTTAGAAGATCATGTGAATCAAAACCAGATAATACTTCCTCAGTAACCTTCTTTTAAAAGGCAAATGAGCACAAATATGCACTATGACTAATATTTACTAAACTAATTCCCTATTTCACCTTTTGAATTTCTAAACTATTTACCTCATGTATCATTTTAATTATTTTTGCAGTTCATTCCCAGAGAACCTTTACGCTGGGAAATTAATTAATGGACACAATGGAAGAACTGTCAGCATTGTTTAAATACAGTTTCAGCACTGGCCTCATTTACATGTATCCCTTTATTCTAAACAATGGCACTGCTGAATTTTTTGTATTAAAATTGTTAGTTTATTAAAATGAACATAATGATATCCTCTTCTGCTGATATTCATCGGTTATCTCATTGTGCTGAAATACATAATCCACGCCCAAGACAACCACGAGAGCTTTTAGTCCCTGGATTTTAAAGATACTAAAGTAGTTATATAATAGTTGTATAATTGTTTGATTAATTTGCTTTATCTTATCATATTAGCTTTAATAAATGTTATTTAATTAATTATTCAGTGCAGACCTATAAGAAGTGAAGTGTTAGCTTAACACTTCACAACTGAAAAAAATCATTTAAATAACTGTATAAATCCCCTCACTGAGTATGTTTTAGGCCACATATGTCAATTCCAGATACGGAGGCCTATATGTGCGCTTTTTTGGACAAAAGTTGGTATTTTGATTGCAATGAACGCTTAAGTGAAACATTACTGGTCATTTGAGTAAAGCTTGTCCAGTGAACAGAAACTCTACGATCTTCAAATTCCCACATCTGTAAATTGAAGCGATGATTACATCAGTGCAATATGTAAATGTTCTGTGAAGATTTCTTATTAGATTCTGAACATAAAATGATATTTATACCAAAACACTGTGTGGTCTAAGAAAGACCTATTTTCTTCTTAATAACAACAACTAAATTTTCAAGCAAACTATTCCAATGACATTTTCATTCTTTCAAGGAACACACCATAAGAACTGACAATGAACAAATATGTGTATCACATTCAGTCACGTGTTTTCTAACAGGCGGTCTTGTTGACTAAGAAAATAAGTGGATAGGGAAATGGAAACAGAAATACCAAAATGGTATTTAGTAATAAGCACGAGCTATTGCCTTCCCTTCCTGTTTTCCAAGCTTGTCTTTCCAAGCTTAGTCATGACAGAGTCAAGAACAGCACCCATGTTTCCAGCACAACCATTACAAAGACACTCAAGATACACTACTAGCTTTTTTCATACCCTTCTCTCAGCATTAAACTACATTACATTCTACAAACTAGCAATGAAGTCCTTAATTTCTGATCAGCGGTATTCCTCTAAAGACTAGGAAATAGTTGGAACCTGTATTTTCCTCCACTTGTTGGCCTGCAAAAATCTTAACACTTATTCATGAAAATACTGCTTCCTTGCAGAGCAGCAGTACCTGAATCAGTGTTGCCCAGGGGTGGCAATTTGGCTGAATATTCAGTCTTGTCTCATAATGATGATATCGTGATGATGATTAGATAATTGCACCAAGCTTTTTGTCACCATATGACTGCTTAACAACATTCCTTGGCCTGCATGCTTTACGTTTCATTCAGCTTCAATAAAAAAACAACATACTAATAATGCCACGGAAATTAAAGTAGGCAGCTGCTGAATGCAGCAGCATCTTCACTGATTAAAGAGAAGAAAAAGCACAATATCTGAAAGCATTATACAGCTGCTCTTCTGCTACGTCCAGCACACAGGCTTTATAGTCGTGATTCTGCAAAACTGCAGGTTTATAAAAGGGCTGATGTCAAAAGCAACTGAAAATACACCACCGTTACTCATTGCAAGTATCTGAAAATTGCTAGTCACCCAAGATCACAGCTAGAAGTGTGAATAATGCATGCATTTTAATTAAATTCATTAGATAATTGATAGCTATTGCTAGGAGCTTGATTCTGTCTGGATGAATAAAATGAGCTGCTTCTTACCTAAAGAGTTAATACAAAAGACTCACCAAGCTAATCCAAAAAGTACTCTTCAGGCCACTTCTATTCCCATCCACTAACTGGTTAGCACAGAAATAGAGTAACAGTGATGAGCGGGTGCAGCTTTGCTGAACTCTGATAAGAATGAGAAACGAAACGCACTAAATACAATTGACTTTATTAACTTCAGCAAAAACATTTCCTGTGAACAACACTATTGCCCTGAAGATGCTAACGTCTCAGTGGATGCCACAGCCTGCTAAATACTTAAATATCTCTCAGGACATTGAATCAAGGTAAGCTCTTTGCTTTGAGTCCTCTCAAAATGCTAAAAACCAAAATCTGGTGGACAGCGGAACAATCAAGTCGAAGTCTGCACTAATAATGAGCCTTCACACCGGATCACTGATGGAAGACAGCAGCATTAAACAAAAGACTTATGTGGGAATGGCAACACTTGTGCAGTAGTCACAATCTGCTTTATCAAGGTTCTCTGGAGGTTAACTCTGATGTGACTACTCTTATCTCTGAGAACTGAAAGATCTGTCTTGACCCTGAAGAGCCCTGAGCAATTATGAGACAGTAAGACTCTCGTACTTTTCTCCAGCTCAGGTGTATCATACACTAACCATCAATGCTTTCCTAAGCACATAGACTACAACCGCTCTGTTAAGAAAAGCTTCTACAAGAATATCCTGTAGCAGTGTAAATGAAGAAAAAAGTTGCAGAAAGTGAGGCAAATTTTAAAATATTACTACCTGCACACAATTTTATTAATTCTAATATTATCAATAACACTTTTTTTTTTTCTGGGCAACCTTACTCCATCACAGATACAGCACAGCTGGGTAGCTTGAAAAGCCCTTGCTCTACAACAGCTCCTTCCTTACTGACAGTCTGAGGTGACCAGAATGGCTTCATGTTTTTCCCATTTGACACGACATCACCAGAGTTTGAGGTTTAAGTCATTCAAATCTCCTATTGCTGTCAATAAACAAGGCTTGCTTTTTTCTTTCCAGCAGCTTTTTTGAGCAACTCTCCACTAATCTGTCAACATTTAGAGGGCTGAGTCTTCAGTACCAGTATCTTGAGATGCTTCCAACAGATGACAAAGCTGCATGAGCGCCCTACCTCCACAGCCCTGAGCAGCTCAAAATGGGAGGACAGGTTTGATTCAAATAAAAGCTTTCTGACTGAATGTTTTGGCTGAACAGAGAATCTTCAGCTGAAATTCACAGTTAACGTCTAGTATAGTACTTCTGTAATTTCCTTAATCAGGAACTATTGACCAAACAATTTAAAAGCACAATACTGGTCCTACTGAAACAACCTAAGTGCTGCATACTACATTAGATTCCTAAACATTGCTCCAAATTTTCAGAAGCGTTTCACAATTTATTTTATTCAAGCTTTCAAAACAGTGCCTACTGCTGTTATAAATTATACTTCCATATAATTTGCTTCAAATCTCTTTTATTAAGTTGTAAGAAGCAACAATAAGACAATCATTAAAAAAATCATGCTGCCAGGCTTCAGGACGAATTGCATCAAGAAAATAAATGTGAAAGGAACAAATATTTAGCAAAATAACTTTTCAGCCTCTAAAAAATTACAACAGAAACCAAACAAAATGTTATCTACCCAACTTGGGAACTAAAATAATAGATTTAATAGATAAATGTATCATCAAAATGTATTTTTTTTTACTGCATTTGTCCTTCAGCTTTATAATATTTTTCAAATTAAACAGTTTTTTTCCCACATGATTTTGCTTATAGCAATGAAGACTGAAGACTCTGAACTTTTAGACTTTAAAATCTGACTGCAATATATCCCAAAATGTTGGAAAGAAGGACGTCAAGCTGTGTGTTCAAACATAAACATAAGTCAATGCCAATGTTTTATATATCTCACACCGTTTAAGGTGAACATACAGCTTCATTTGGTACAGAGCTGCAAGATTTTTGACAGTTTACCTATCCCCAGTTACTTTGTGTACATTGGTATTCCTCAATTCTCAAACACCCTAAATTAATATAAAAAAAAAAAACAGGATGGAGAAAAATTAAATCTAAAATAAAACAGATTTACTGCAATTAGATTTTATATACCTTAAAAAAACATATGCAGAGATTTTATGATGGCCAATGCTGATCATCTAGTAGCATTTTGGAAAACCATTTTCCGTACACGTTATTTTTCAGGGTAGTATTAAAAACTTACAGTATAAAATCTGTGTTATCATGGCATGGCTCTGTGGAAAAATGAAGCTGACCATATACTGACAATGCCTGCAGCTCATTCAAATGGAGGCAGTACAGTGCCATTAGTTGGAAGAAACATGCTCTAACCAACCAATGTGCATTGCAAAATGAGCTGCAGAACAAAGAAATCAGCCCATGCGAAGTTCTGCTGAAGATGTACACACTGAAGAGACTCCCGGAGTCATGCAGAAACTGCTTGTCCAGGCACAGGGATAGAAATAGTCGAGTCAAACAATTAACGGATTCTAGAAGTTTTACAGTTCTCAGGACTAGCGATGAACTACTGAAGATGGATCCTGGACACCCTTCAAGAATCTGCATTTGCCACTTAACTTTCAGACAGCAAGGACCCTATTGTGAACATTTCTAGGGCTGTTTACTTTTCATGTTACCTCAATAAAGCACAGCTAGTCTTAGAAGGCTGTGAAAAGCCTCCGCATCCCTGGAGTCTTGAACTATAAACCAAATTAATACTCATTTCTGAAAAACGACAAGGTGCTGCTACTATGGAAACAGACGGGAAGCAAAGGTTGTCACGCACTGCTCACTGAGAGCCTACAGGGATCCAGACTGCAGAGTTCTCTTGCCACAAAGGGTACAGGACCAGAGACAAAGAGAATTTAAAAAAAAAAAAAACACCACAACAAACCCAACAACCCAGGAGTCATAGCCCAGTTAGAATAAAAGAAACAAAGAATGCATGCGTAATGAAACAGGACTCAACACCACAGGGGACAGGAATCTGCAAGTCAGAAAACCAAAAACCTCTTTACCACATCCTTAATTTACATAGCAGGTACTCAGAGCTTATATTAATAATCACACCTAAAACTTAACAAAATAAAAATATACTGCAATCATACAAATGTTTGCTTTGCACTTAAATATTTAACTTCAAAAAGTGATACAGTATCATGCACCAAAATATATTTCAAATCGTATCTTATGGAAATCTCTAAATTATTTTTAATTATGAAAATGTTTTATCAAGAAGCAGGTGTTGGATTATTGCAAAACAAAACAGCAGCACATCACCCCCATAAAAGTAATTTTTCCTGAAATATTAAAATGAAGTTAAAACATACCTAAGAGACAACTTTCCTCTATCTGCAATTTAAGCTTTTAAAAAAAGTATCATTAATGGAAGTTGTTTATACCTTTCAGAAAGGATAGATTGATTTGTTTTCCCACTAACACACTGCTTTTCCACAGGTTTGACAAATTACAACGAACAAACAAAGAATCTAGTTACAAAGAAGAAAAAACTGTTTATTAACAAACAGGAAGACTATTAGAACTTAAAGCCTCAATCATGAAAATGCTGCTGTTAATTTTGTGGAAAAGTATTTGAGCACAATGTATAAGAATTTTTTTCAGCTACACGATAATTTATTAAAGGATAACCAGGAGATACAGATTTTGTTGAGCTGATTTTTATTTAATAATTTATACAAAACTTTCAAAAATTCTGTTCTCCATTTATGAAAAGAAAATGCTAAACTCTTGACATTATCTGGAAATTTTCATCCATAACTTTGCAAAAGAGAAAAGAAAAGGATTGACAGTATTTAAATGAAGAAGTAAGAAAGCACAGGCATTTCAACTGTTATCTCTATCGCTCTATCTAGTAGACCAGCTTTCCCCTCCAGAATAAACTATTGTTTTCTGCCTAGATAGCAAAAAAAAAATGCTGCGTAGCTTTTTATATCTCTTTAGCTTATTCAAGGTATTATTTCCTAAGTCAATACACAAAACTTGCATTTTCAATACTATTTATTGTGTTTCATAAAAGTTCCATTAGAAACAAATTCAGAGCAAATGTAAGTTGCAGGCATCATTTCCATTTATTACTTTTCATAATACCTTTTTCATTCAGTGGTATCAACACAATCTACGGAATTATTGCCATTGTTCTCAAAGACAGATAAAGGACAAAAAAAAAATCACAGCATAGTGTCTAATTATTGTCATCTATCAAAAAGAATGGAATATATATTAAAAGTTATACTATACAGTGTGTAGTAATCATATGGATATTTATCATGATCCAATTTAAGGCTATTGTGAAAAATTGTCAGTTTGATATACATTTTCAGTTTGCGTGGGTTATATTCCTTTTCAAAACCAAGACACCATGAGGTGAGGGTGATGCCTCCAGAGGAGAAGTGAGATCCCTTAAGAGCTTTCCTTCAGAGCAACTGAGGACACCCAGGAAGAAAGGTACCAGTGACCACAGTGAAGATGAGAAGAAAAATCACAGCAAAGAACTGGGGTCCCACACCAACCTGAGCCAGAAAGACTGATGAGAGGATCAGGAAGCAAACAGAGTTTGATGAACGAAATCTTGTAGAGGCCAAAGAGGGCTCAGAGGACCTTGCTAGGATTCAGAAAGTCATTAAGGGCACAGCTACTGCAGTGTTTTGGTTTGGATTGCAAGCATTCTTTTGAAATATATTCTTGTGTACTTTCATGTACTGAATCATGGCTTGCATTGCAGATTTTCTCTCCACAGATCCACTCTTATTGCACTGCACTATTTGCCAATGCAGACACTCAAAGCTAGAAATCAAGCCTAGAAGTAAACCCACTCTACAAAGATGTTCTGAAGAGACACAGAGTTGCCTACAAACTCCTTTTAATTCTGCTCTCTCATAACTAGAAATAATTTTGCGACTAGTAAAGAAACTATCTATTCTATTTAATAAAAAACAGCCTTTAAACAACTCAAATAGCTTTTTTGGAATGCTTGCAAGTGAAAGAGGAGCTGTGTTAACCTACCTCCAAGGCTCAGGACAACCTGAGGTTTTACTGAGTATCCAGGGTCCTGGCAGAGGTGGTACAGGTAGTTAAGAACTATCCTCTTGCAAATTAAAGACTTCCTCCAAAGTTTTTGTATTTTCTATTTCCATCATCACTTAACAAGTGTAACATGAAAAAAAATGAGAGTGAGACTGGGAATTTGATGTAATCTTTCCCCATATACTCTCTCTCTGCAAGAAAAGACAATCAGACACAAAGTATTTTCGTTTCAGAAATGTTCAGCCAAACTAAACCACAGAAGAGTCTGCGATTTTATATCAGCCATCTGCTTCGTTTATAAGCAAAGAATGTTCAATATACTGCAATAAATTCAAAGCCTTCAATCTGTCTCCTGTCACAAGAAAAACGAGAATGTTGCAGTGCAAAAGATGGGAAAAAACATGAGTTTCCATTAATTCCTGAAGTGGAAAAATGCCTTTTGACTCCAGACTAAAACAGAATATCATGCCCAATTTTCTTTATTCTGATATTCAGAACTAGAGAAATAATACAACCACAGCTCCAATCACCACTTAAAAATGAAGGTTTCTCAGAACTTGGTAAACATTTATCACATAATTCCTAGCACTCTGAAGTCAAATGGACACCACCATTCCCTCTAGAAAAGGAAAGCATAGCTAATTCATAATTATTAACACACGCTCTCTTTCATTATTCACTCTCTATAAGAAAGCAGGGACATGCACAATTGCTAGTCCAACCTCCAGCAGTAATGGTATTCATCAGTAATCTTCTCGTGAGCCTTTACAATGGCCCTACTACTTGACTTCAATCAGCTGTAAAGCTCCTTTATTCTGTTATCACATCAGTGTGAGGGAATGAATGCCAAGGATTGAATGCCCTCCTAAAGGAGCGGAGCCATGCTGCTAGAATAGCAATGAGCTCCATCTGACACTGCTCAACACATTCTTTCACACTCCCTCACTCTTGCAGAGGAATGCATGCATGACAGAAATAAATATCTGTTGAGCACGAATGCTAAGAAACAGATCTACAGAATAATGCACTAAATAGAGCATATCACAGTTTAATAGAAAGAGTGCGAAGTTGATATAAAGGATGCAATTAATAACTGGCAGCAGTTGCGTTCCATTTGTTAGAAGAAAGGGATGGGCGGAATAATTATTCTACTGGTGAGAAAGAAATCAGAATTTCAGTACATAATGTTTCATCTATTAATACTCAATTATTCTTAAGCTCTTTTTTTATTTTGCTGATGCAAGGACCTAAGCATAGACTTATTATAACAAAGAGAAGAACACAAGAGATCCAGATCCAAAATGGATGACTGTAAATATTTTAAGTAGAATCTTTTGGTAGCTCAGCCTGTTGCCTCCCTGTACCATTGACTGCTGTGCACATTGCTTTAGACAAAACAAGGGGTTTAGCCTGATAGGAAATGCCCCTGGAATCTAGACTACCATATCAACAAAGTTATCAGTCAACTCAGGCAAGACACTAAACTGTCATTCATAATTTAAGATTGCTTTTTAGGACTGCCTCAGAGGTTATTTGCTTTTATTTTTGTAATTTCAAATACATAATCAACACTCCACCATGAAAGTAAGCCGTGCTTTAGCAGGAAGAACAAACAAAAGGGTATCTCTCTAGGTCAAGTATATTGGTGGATTTTCAGTAAAAAATATATTATAAAATGCTTTACAAAAAACTTACATTTCAAGAGTTACTTATGATAAACTCTACTTTCTGACCAGCTATAAAACAGTGTTTTTCCTCTAGAAAAGTTACTTCTACTAAATATTTTTTAAAGATTTCAATTGAAACTTATTTTCATAATGATACTGAAAAATGTACACAATCTTGCGAATATAAGATAGAGCGGCTGAAAGGAAGAAGACATCAGAAAGCTTGGCAAACAAAATGCAGAAACTATCCTAAGAAAACCCATTATTTTTAGTATGTTGTCTTTCAGTTCAACACTAGGCTGCAAGTCCTTTCATTCTATAAATCCCATACTTCATAATCTCAACAACAAAGTGTTTATGCCTCTATTTCCTTACATTCACTGAGATGTTCTGATTTTTCCCACACAATTAACATTCTTCTTTTAAAAAAAAAATCTTCCTTGCATGTGAGCTTATTTGAATTCCTCTGCTGTTCCACTAAGGATGAAGAGAAAAAATGGTGCTGTGGACTGTGAAATACCTTTGTGTTATTTGACCAGAAGCAGTTTATTTCAATAGTTCACTATACTCCAGTCCATCTTAGAGCAAACAGGAATACAGTGAAATCTCTCTGCTGTGAAGTATCTGTCAGCATTGACTCCCACTTGGAGAAGCAGAGAACAACCTTTGTGTCCCTTCTCAGGAACATGGCATTGATGTGGCAAGTGAATGGGGCTTCTGAACACTGTTTCGAGAACATGAACTGACATCTCAGCATACTGGAGTTATATTAAAACTTAATGAGTGACTCAACTGATGGCATTTTCTTGAGGAGCTTCAACAATCCAGTGATATAAGCAGTAACTTTTCCAGTAGGAATGTTTCAAATATTGTCTCCTGCACCTCTCAATCATGAAAGGATCAAACCTCAGGATAAGCTCTACCAAACACCTTCCCCAGTGAAAGAACATAGCTAAAATTGCAACTTCAATGGTGCTAGATTTTAGTATATAGTATTTGGGTGACACCCTTTCCCAATAATGCATGCAGAGAACTCTCAGCCAAGGAAGAGAAGGCATAGACCGAAATTCGTAAAGGGGCTTTTTTTTTTTTTTTTTTTGTATAGGTGAGCAACAAAAACTTACCAGAACTGTTATACTAATTATAACCTAACAAATAGTTATTAGAATTAAAATGGAATCACATCACATGTGGAAAGGGGCCAGAAGTTATTTCTTCTCACGAGGCCAGACAGCCATCCCCTGCCTCTTCTCACAACAGAACTGCCCAGCTCCCTATGTCCTGCTTAAGCTTAATTACATCTAATAAACAATAAAGCTAAATTAGAACAGGATCCTCCTCACAGCCATGGGCCGAAGGAAGGAAATGAATGGCAGCTGAGATACCGCAAGTCCAAACCCCCACTGACAGAAGAAAGCACTCATAGCTCACACTTGGTTTCAGTAAATAACATTACTGAAAAGGACTAGGCTGTGCCAAAGGTAGATTGCAAGACGACACATGCTTGGTGAGCTAAAGACCTCTCAGGGATGTTAACACCTTGTTTTACACAACATTAATGAACTCCTGGGCATCAGTTTCAGGATTAAGGATGAGATTAAGCTTGTAGTTAACACCATGTGCTTTAGTAAAGACTTCTTCAGGAAGCATACTTCCACACGTGCTCAACTTCACACTTCCAAGAACTCTTTCTAAACACGAAGTTTTCTGAATCAAGATTTATTTATTCCTGAAACCAATGAAGCAGAATAAAAGCAAAATGGAAAAGAAAAATTACTGCATCAGTGAGTAAAGCATTTAACAAAGATTTAACTCCACAGACCACTTTTCTACTGATACTAGCAGAATTTTTGGAAATAATACTAGGAAAAAACATTTATAGCAATAAGTTGATTAATCAGTAGCTTAAATCATACAAATATAAACTCAAACACATCTAAAAGAAAACAGATACCCATTACATTTTAATACCGAAATGAGTAATTATTAAATTCCTCATTAAAAAGTCCTTTGCAGAGATTAAAATTTACTACAATAAAAACACCTGGTACATTACTCTCAGCATAATTTTCTGTTAATGAACTAGACTTAGCAATATGACGGAAAAGCTAATAATGCAATATATAGTTCTTACATGAAGGAACAAACTGGAAGAAAAACAAATTTGGAATGGTTTTAAACGACTCAAAGATGAAAGAATTTCCTTCATTTCCCTTGATTTTACAATGAGTTCCTTAAGGAATCAAAGCATGTTAAGATAACTGTTTTATTTACAAATGTTGAAGACAATTAATTTCTACCACACTTTGTTCTCCATGCTCCCCCGCTGAAGGATAACATTAGTTTTCGCCAATGCCATTAAATAATATGAACGTCTTGTCCATAGCTGAAAGCCATCATGTTTAAAATTAAAGAAATATTTATTTCCAAATAGAAGTGCTCCTGGCACATAAACCCATACAGGAGTGATATTTATGTTTTGTGAAGAATAAAGAGCTTCTGAGATCTATCTGGCAAGAACGCAGAATTAAATGAGACATAAATAATGAAAACCTGGATTACTGGAAACATTGGAGGTCAAACCTGTTGTTTGCCTGAGACCAGGGAAAGGAAGCAGTAGAGACAGAAGGAGAAGAACAAAAACCAGGCCTTGTCTCTGTGAGCAATGCTAACACTGAAAGGAAACCGTGCTGTACTTTGAACAAGAGCTTATTCACACAAAAAGGTCTACCCATCATAACCCCATAAAAAAAAAATACAGGTTTGATGAATAATTGTTTAACTCATTAAAGGCTTTCTTGGCTTAACTGGGAAAGACATAATTTACTTATAATACAAATCAGATTTTACATAAAATATTTGTATTTATTTTTTCCTTCACACTTCACAAGTTGTTCATTTATTTGTCTGCAAATCAAGCAACCTGCTGAACCAGACTGAATGAAGAGGCCAGCTCTCCTCACGCGTTTGGAGACCAAACGAGGGAGCTGACTTTCCCTACCAGGTTATGTTGCCAACTGCTGGAATAACATGTATGTGGAAGGAAGTGTAGAAAAAAATATATTTGAAAAACAAAGGAGGGCTCATTTCAGAGTATTATTTTTAAAGCAAAACAAGATTTTTGTGGAAAATGCAGGTATCTAGCAAATCAACATTTTACATTTTTCTATTTAAATATGTAAATTAGCAGAAAGATCAATATTGTAAGTTAAGAAATACTGTGAAGGAAAAAGTGCTGCCTAATTTTGCATGTTCACTTCGCATTTCTTGGTATAATTTTAGACACTACATGTAATGTTAAATATTACAACCATGATGTGAATATGAAAAATCAGAGCTTTGCAGAAGAAAGACATTCTTCTATCACATGGAGTTTCTAAAAAATTGTTAAAAATATCTTTTTCAACCTTTCTAACCTTTCTAGAGTTATCCTTCTGCTCTTTAGGACAGGAACTCTTATATGATACGACTGAGAAACTCTACGAGTGTTCAGTTAGTTTGAAAAATTTAGCCAATCATTTATTATGTGGAAAGTATCCAAATGTTATCAACATAGCTTCAGTGGCCCACTCTCAAAGTACCAGTGGCTACTCTCAAAGTATCTTTAGGTCGAATACCTTATCTTTGACAGTGGTCAGCAGTAAGGGAAATTTCAAGGAAGCGTAAGCTTTAGGTAACTTTTTCCCATCCTCCAGCATCTCGGCACAGAGGTTTCTTGAGCCAGATTTGGAATCTGTTTTAATACCTGATAACAGATTTTTATCTCACACGTTTGCTCAATCACTTTTTTGGGACCCGCTGAGTCTTGTGGCAAAGCGTTCCACTGTTAAACTGCGTGCTGTGTAAAAAAGCATCTTTTCAAGTTTGAACCTGACACCTGTTTTTAAATGTGACTAAACTTTTCCATATGTTACAAATGTTTTGTACACTTGTACTATACTCCCCTCTCAACCTTTTTTCCCCAGGCTAAGGAGTCCTCAGAAGAAACAATTATTTATTTTTACTCTCTCGACCTCCTCCAGCCTTGACATCTTTCCATAGGAACACCATGGATTTATATAACGGCAAAATTAGGCTTTCATTCTCCATTCTAACATTTTCACAGAAGCATTATGACCTCAACTTCTTGTTCGTAAGTTAATGATTATGTACAAAAATATAATTCCCTTTTTCTCCCCGAATTTTTACGTGTCACTTTACACTTACATGAATGGGAATTTCAAGTGCCATTTTGTTGCTATCACTCTGTCTCAGGTCTTTCTGCTTTTCTTGGTTCATAAGTTCACTTCTACACTTATCCTGAACGAGCTGTTATCAGCTGCAGGCTTTCTTATCCTGTTATTCACCTTCTTCTCCTGATTACTTGTGAAGATATTAAATAATGACATGTTCAAAGCTAAGTATGTAACATTTATGTAATGTCAATACAGATAGGACGTATAGGCAGAATACACAGACATCTGCAGTGCTTGCTGTTCAGCTTAAAAAATGGATTTTAATCCGAAAACTTTCTACTTGTTATGCTACCAGATAATACTCTTTTGTTGAAATATGAAATAAAGGAAGATCTGGTTTATTTCAGCTTCTTCTGCTTTGCATTTGAAAGTAACCGAATGACTGTTTTTACATGTATAATCAACAGAGTAAGTTCTTTCACAGTAAAAATAAAGGCAGAAATATTGTTACATGAAAATATATCTTCCCACTAATATTTCTCAGGGCCTTGCAGTGTCTTCTCTGAATTGATAACTATTGAACAACTGTATTATGTCAATATTAATAACAAAAAATAGGTTCACCAAAGATACTTTAACTGCACACTATCCTGAAATAGGTTTAGTGGGGTTTTTTAAAACCCTGTAATCCTCTCCCCAACAGTAATATTTCTGTGCAACTTTTTTTCCAATTTCACATTTTTATAACAAATTACTACAACTATTAATGTTTCCTCTGTGCTCACTGTCTCTGAAGTAATGTAACTCAACAGAAAGTAATGACAGATTGAGTTAAAGTAATTAAGTATATTTAAAGTACACTGGGATAAAATGACACTTAGACATGCCTTTCTTTTATCTCTTATTTTTTCCCCTCCATTGAAATCCTCAGTCCAGCTGAGAAAATACTTTTTTTTCCAATTTAAATAGATTTACCAATTAAAAATAAAGCTAATTACAGTTGAGTGAATTTTAATACCAAAAAAAAAATCTACTTAAAGATTATACCAGACTCAAGGACTTTCAAAGAAACAAGGCTAAAAAGACATTTTCAAATATCCAGAAATAATTGCATTGCAGTTAATCTTTAAACAGAATTAGCCGAAACAATGCTATAGGTGCTGTTATTATTTTCTAGATATCTCCAGATGATAAAAAAGTTTTCTGGAATTCTTACCAAACTCCCTCTAAAAAAAAAAAAAAAAAAAAAAAATCAATCTCAATTTTAGTCAGTAAGAAATGAACCTTTTCAATGAAGCTGTTTTTAAATATGACTTAATCTGCAGGCTAAAAGATCATCACACAGGAAGATAATGTGGACTTTGTACAACTCACTGCTAATCATCTATCCTCAAAAAGAAAAGTATCTTTGATTGCAATGCAATATTAAAAAGTCTACAAAATACATACCTTAGTTCTTAAACTATCAGCTATAAGTTTATGAACGATATTTTAATTATTGTTGATGAGCAACTGGCATGATACAGGTTTTCTTGTTCATTTCTCATAGCTACCTACCAGCTTGCTGCTTAAATCTTTCTGAATATTCTCATTTCTAAATCCTTTTCACTTTGACTGTGATCCATGCTTACTTTCTGCTGAGGAAAAGGCCTAAAAGGCTAACAAGTTCAAACGCTTAATGGGTTTATGAAGAAGAATGTTGTAAGAAGGAACGCTTTGACAGTTTGATTAGATTAACACAATCAATCAGTTTCAACAACATACACCACCCTTAGAAATACAGGTACTGCATGCTACTGCATTTAAATTGAAAAGCACCAATATCACATCTTTCCCATGCAAATTTCCATGGAAAATGAACTGAAACACACTGAATAAGGGTGATGGCATTTATAAACACAATACTCTTACCAAAAGAATAAATTAGCAAAAAGGAAGCTTAACTACCTGTATGCTTCTTTGGGAAGATGCATTTATATTTAACAAATATACATGGAATTTGTAACTAGCTTCCACATATGGAAAATAACATGACAATTATTGGAATTGTTGAGCTATACGGGAAAAACTTACTACGTCACAAATTGAAATATTTACAACATCCTTTCTAAATAAAGTATATTCTATATGTTATAGCCACATACTATGATGTAAACGAGAATATATAACACTGTAGTTCTGTCTTCTATTAGAAATATCCAGAAAGTTCAAAAGATGAAACAACTGACCAAGCGTGGCTGCCAATTGTTAACAGGTCTGATTCAAAGAATTGCAGAAAAGGAAATGATCTGTTATAATTTTGCCTTCTTGAATTTGTTGTTCTGGCAGTCACAACATTATCCAAACATTGCTTTATTCCTCTCCCTATTGAGTTTTACTAAATTTTATATTTTAACAGATGATTCATAATCCATTCATGAATAAAACTCATGTGCAAACTGGTACAGCTGTAGCACAAACCTTGCAGATTCATAACTGATCTCACTTTGGTACAGGAAATCAGAGTATGAGGTTAGCAGCAGGATAGACATCTCCTATGCTACTTAAGTTGAAATAAGGATAGGCCCTCATTTTCAACCATGGAGCTTGTGAAGGACAGGTCCTCCTTGTTTTCAACTCCATTATCAACACAACACAATTTTCTGGATTGTGACAAAACTTGAAAATTTTCTATACAAACATTATTTTCCATAGTAATGATAAACAGTGGACTAGGTTCTGATTTATGGTTGCACAAATATATGATGAATTTTATCTTGTATAATGATACCCAATGATTCCATCATGATACAGCAATGACAGCAAAACTAGATATATTTGAACTTTTGTTAACTAAGCACAAATAGTTTGAAATTACTATAGAAAAAAGGTGCACATCTTTTAAATATTTTCAGCAGATGTTGAAGATGCAGTGAGTAACATTAGCTGCAGACGAAGAGCCCAATGACAGACTGCAGTGATCTCTATACAATAATGAAATGCACTATTGGCCTTGAGATGGTGCCTACTTAATCCAGGACTATGTCAGATGGACCAAACAAAGTTATCTGAAAGCTCGTGTCTGCATTTACATTAGCAAATGACTCGGCAATAGGAGATGATGAGAAGATCAGAGCAGTTTGGGCTGAGGCTTCTACAGCTACAGTAAATGCAGTAAGATTTGCATCTTACTTCACACTTAATTTAGTCTTGGATTTTATTTCAGACCAGATTTAGCCTTGAGCCCTCAAATACAATGTTCCCACCATTCACGTGGTTCAAAGCTGTTCAAGTTATTGCCTTGAGACATGTATGTCCCTGTTAGGGGACATTATGTGTTGGAGCCTCTTTGGTGCATAGCTGAAAAAGAGGTTACCGTTAAATTTCCTCAGAAAGAAATTAACACCATTAATATTCCATGAACGAGACCAATAGAAGGCAAGTGAGGACAAAATGGGAATTTGCTTCAGAACTGCACTACTAATCCAGACCAAAATGCAGACTTGCATGTGCTGCACCTATATGCAGACTTGCATCTAAATCTTGCTTCTCAAGAGAAGAATTTGGAAAAAAACGTGCTTAATAAACACAGAATCCAAACAACCTAGAAGGTGTCAGCATATCAAAACAAGAATTGAAGAATTCATGAGCTGCACATGCTAATTCACATAATCAAGGTCACCTCACACGACTGCAGGGATACCGCCTATAAGCACCTCCAAGTACAAAGCTGCAAAACTAGCAGCATGCCTTTTAACATGAGATTGTTCAAAAAAGTTGGAAGTTCTCATTTCCATGGGTGTAAAAAATATGTATTTTAAACAACAGCTTAATGATTCTAGAAAGAGAAAACATCTTCAGTTTCGGGACGGGGGGCGGAGGGGAGTGCGGAGATGAAGGCTGCAATCAAGAGGACTTGGAAACAGACAGAAAGGTTGGTAAATTGTCAGTGCTGATGAAGACAGTGGAGAAATGAAAGCTAGCCAGGGTGAAATTAAAGCATTGTGAACCCCTGCAACTGGAATGAAAAGAAATCTCAGTAATCAACTAAATACACCTGTACTTTACTACTCAGTTAAAGTGGGCTGAACTATCCTTAGTGTAATAACATTCAACCATTCAAAACAATAGCAGTTAAATTCAGCATACAACACACTGTAAACATTGGAGAAAAGGCTATTGTTCAACTTCAAAAATTACCAGTTTTGGAGTGTTCAACTGGAGGCACTTAAAAAAAGAAATTATTTTCTAAACTCATTTCATAAGCTACCTTCAAATGAAGTTCCCAAAGGCATTTTTGGCAACCTCGGTCACCATACATGAATGACAAACTTGTGCCATTGGCAACAAACAATTCAGCTTATCTCTGAATGCATGAACTCTAAACTCAGTAATTCTCAAACATTACGGGTAACATGAACCGAGAAAGCTGTATAAAGAACACTATCCTTTCTTACAATAAACTTTTAAAATAAATAGAAAGTCTTGTTTTTCTCTCTCTACTGTGGAAAAATACAGTTCCAGCATTTAACCCAAGTACCTCCAGCTTTAATTGAAATTCATCTCCCTTCAATTACTACCATAGTTGTGCCTTTCAAAAACTGCAACAGCAGATGTGGAGTCACTGTCTCAGAAAGATATGTTTCCCACAACAGCTATTTTCATTTTATTTGTAAACTCTTTCATTGTTTACAAAGTCGTGACAGTATCGCAGCACAGTAATGATGCTCAAGTTGTGATCCAGACATTATACTTAGTCTTCAGTGAGTGTTTTAGAGAGACTTATTTTGATTTTTACCTTCACTGAAAGATATAACTACCCTGTGGAACACTGTTGAAGACAACTGAGTAACCTGAAATGAATCTTACCCACTGACTCCTGTGTACAAGTTTGTTAACTGCTTTATTAAACACACAGTGAAAATGGGTTAGGGTGCAGCCAGAAGTGTTGAATATAGAAATGAATGTTCTTTCATAGACATATCTTTTCAAATAGGTGAATAGACTAGGCAAAATAATAAAAAATAAAAAAGATAGCAGTATCAAATTAATTCATCAATTTCAAATGTGCAGGTATTATTGGTAATAACTGATTCATACACTTACTCAGAGTAACCACTACAACAAGCTAATATTTCACACACTGTACTTTCTAATGCACATTCTACACTCTGTTCAGAGATCTGAATAATTAGAAGGACAACTTACTTTCCGAACTCATGTCAAACAGAAGATTCCTATGCTGAAATGTTTTGCTGTTTTGAAATGAATCTTAACAGCTAAAGGCGGTAAAGAGTTAGTGGACTAATGCTTACTAATGACAGTCTGGAGGACAGTTTTAATTTGAAAACCACTGTGCATAACCGATGCCATATTAGGCATCACTTTCAAACCTCTTCATATTCACCTACATACTGCAGCATATGTAGCATTGCTTCACTTTTACACTACAAAAATATTAATTCCCATTAAGCACAGAACAGCCAAAATTTAGCACAGGTTTATATACACTTTGAAATAGTTGGGAGTTTTTTGATCAGTAATTCCTGAACTACTGCTGGGGGAAGAAAACCTGAATTGGGATAACCACAAGAATACTTACTGAGAAAAACCGCAAGAAAATGAAGGAACTGAATGATGGAAGATCTGAGTAATGACAGAAAAAGCAAATTACATATTCTACAAGAGATTCATATTATTGATATTAGACAAAAAGTTCAAAACAAGAATAAGAATTGGGCTTTTTGAAATTTTATGAGGGGAAAGTAGAGTACAGATAGCCTGGAAAATGTAAGAGAAAAGCATGTTGAACAAAATAATCCCATGCAGGATCTACTACAAAAAAAGTTACAAAATAAGAGAAGCAAGAGCTTTCAGGAGGAAGACGAATTATTCTTGGTATCAGTAATTGTCATCAGCTATCCAGGGAGAACTGTCATACAGACGGTCTGAAATGCACATCTTAACTAAGGGAGTCAGGCCAGAGGAAAAAAAAGTAGATATGCAAATCACCAGCATGAGCTGACAGTGAAGTTGTATGAAAGCCTCAGATCACCCATGACTAGGATGGAGAAGGAAAAGTAAAAAAGGACCAAGAACCCCTGTGAGACTGGAAGAAAGGGCAGAATAGCTCTCAAAATAGACAGTCAAGGGCAATGCAAGCGGCAGAGCAAAGCACAAGACTGTCATGTATCAGGAAAACAAGAAAGGGCAGAATATTAAGGAAGAAGTGATCATTACTAGGAGCTAAAGCACTGGAGAGACAAAAGGAGATAAGGTTCTTAATATTTCATGTAGTTCTAATGACGCTGTGCATTCCAGAAACAAACAGTAATTATATGGGTTTCATAATCCCCCTACAAGTATCTGTGCTACTATAAAGAAGCTATTTTTACTGGATTTTACTGGATTTGTTGAATACTAGTTTTTTCTTTCTTTCCCTGTCAAGGTTGTGTTTGAATTTAGGTACTATGTCTTACACATTGCAAAAGAGTTAAAAATTATTTTGAAAGCTTAATAGATTTCTGTGCAGGCTGCCTAAAAGCTTTGTGACTAAAATAGTTTGCTTCAAAGCAAATCAGGTTAATCTACGCACTTCAACCCACTAATCTTCAGTGTAGTAACATGTTCACAGTACATAGATGAATTTTGTCACGAATATGTACTAATTATTTTACATATGGCAGTGAGGATGCCCTGTTTTGTAAAGTGGTATCAACTGTAGATTTCTGAATTTCAAGTCTATTTGATCGTAATTTATTTTGTTTCTTACCTGGATGGAGTTCTGCTATTCAGAAATTTATTATGCACAATAATATAAAGCGTATCTTCAGTATTATTTCTAATTTTGTTGTTCATTTACAGAAGTAACAAAATGCTTGCATTTTTATTCAACTGTTCATCTTACATCTATTATAAACACTTTTGATTTCATCTTAAAATTTTTACTGTTCAAAGTTGGAAACATCATGCATTCTCACATTAAGGTAATCTATATAAACTACATGTTAGCTATGGATGCTTTAATAAATTTGAAACAAGGAACCAGAGAACTGTACAACATGTTAAAGATTATTTTATATTTGTTCAGGTTTTAACAACAATAAGACATCAGAAACAAAAGGGGGAAAAAAAAAAAATCAAACACCGGTCACAGTTTAGTTGTCAGTGTTCACTTCTATGAAAACCAATAACCAGTGTAACTAACAACAGGAGCTTGAGAAAAGAGAACTAATTAGATGCCAGCTTTAAAACACTAAACTAAACAACTTGAACTTGCAGCATAGTTTCTTAGACACATAAGTGAAGCTCAGCAAGGAAGGGCTCTGTGGGAAGAAAGAGCAGCTCTGTCCTGCGTTGCAGGGGTGCCCCACAAAGTCCCTGTGGTGCTCTGGCTCCTTTCTCTGGGAACTGTGAATTACACATTGACTCCGCATCCCTGCTCACAACCTGCACAGGAGACTCCCTGCGTCCACGACACAAACACAAGCACAAACAGAATGCAACAGTATTGTGTCCACCAACTCTCTTGTTTAAAGGACATTAGGGATGTGAGAAGAAAACCCTGATCAGTAAGCTCAAAGAAGTTTTCGATAAGAATGCTTGTAATGGAGTGTCTCCATTGTTTCTTTCTTTTTTATTATTTTTAAATAGTACCTAAAGGCAGAAAGGTGAAACATGCAAGCATAACTTACACTGAATCAATTTTACCTGAACACCCTGCAAAGACAGTGGAAATTATTTTGCTCCATTGCATAAAACAATGCTTACAATGGGTTTGAAAGTTTTTTTCAAAAGTGTTTAGGATCTAATAATAACATTCTATTTTTAAAGTAATGAAGGAAGCTTACTCTCCTATTCTCCTTACTTTAAGTAAAATCCGTGTGGTTGTAAAACCAGGCAGCTGACAGCAGTCAATAGCTTGGATCTATGCTGCTTCATGCATCGTGTCAAAGGTACTTTTCATCAACAGTGAACCAGTTTGTCATGAACAAATGCCCTGAAGACAAACTTACAGTTATCTATTACTACAGCTGTCATTTTCATTGTGTACAGCTAAAATTAAGAAGTCTCTTCCACTTTCACATAGTAGTTTTACATGGCTGTATTGGCAGTTATGAAATGAAATTTAACAATTGAAAATAAACAGTATGTTACACAGACACTGGAACAATTTCATTGAGATAAACCAGGAATAAACTGAACTAAATGAGGTTACAACATTTAACAATACTGCATGTAGAGAATGACCTACTTTTTGGAAGCACTGGTATTACTTATTTTAAGCATCTGGTTTATATGAATCTGTAAGACTCAGACTATGAAAATAACAGCATGAAGTTCTGATAGCGTCATATCCAGTAGTGATACTTTGGTAGGTGATCATTCAGAGGACTTAAGTTAGGTCTAAGTAAACTGAGAGAACACTTATTCAATCAACAGAAACTGTGGAGTACCATTTTCAGGGAACAGCCATACACTCAACAGCAGTTGAAACAAAAGTCAAAGGAGATATTTAACCAACCTAGCCTACTTTACTCGATGTCTGGGATAACAATAAAGCACATTAGCAAGCGAAAGTGCACAAGGCTTTTTGAATCAGATTTTAACTATTTCTTTCTTAAGCCAAGTATATTTCTCCCTTTATCCATGCCACTTTATGAAAAAATTCCCAGAGCATAAAATCAGTTAATCTAGAAACTGTTGGCCTATTCACATACATAGCACTAACAAAGGAGTATCTTCACTGAGGAATTATTAACTCTTCTTTTAGAGGAATAGGAAAATAAATTTCTAAGTAGAAACGCATGATGAGTTTAAAGAACACCTACAATAATTTATTTGCTATGTAATGGGAAGTCATTTAATGCCAGATTGAACTCAATAAAACGTCTTGTATTTGAACGGTGCTTGATAATAATACTTCACCTCTACACAGGCATCCTTGCTTTGACAATTAGTTGTTGTGCCTACAGAGTGAGACAGATGGGCTAAACGGTTTTGCTTACATCTCCACATGAAGAGGAGATACAGCTATGCAAAATCCCCCACACGTATGCAGATGTCCTAGAGAAGGGAAAAAGAAGTAACTCACGTATGAAGACAGCTTTATGAAAAACTTCACAACATGGAGTTCCACAGCTGCTTTAGAACAATGTAAGCATAGGCTGCTGCTGAAAAGGTAGTTTTACCTAGTTCACTGCCTTGCACATATTTATGTGATTTCATTTATGCCAACATAAAGGGTTATGTAGTCACGTAAGGAGCCAGATCGTTAAACTCACCCAGGTGAAAACCTACCCAACAGAGGAAAAAGTTATATCATCTCAAAGCAACAGTGAAAACACAGGGAAGATGGACAGTTTGGCATGCCAGGAAGCCCCTGACGGCTCACTCGTCAGAAAGATGTTCACCTGTGCCATTCTAGATGATTCAGCTCATTATGGGGCACGACAGCATGGGATCAGTGTAAGGAAGTCATGGACAATGGCATATGCAGAAGCCAAGGCAGAAATAAGTGTTAGCAGTTGCTTCATTTAGATGTCTCAAGTAGCAAACGTGGGCACATACCTTACAATTACTTGCAAGAAAACTCCTTTTTCAAAAGCATGTGATAAATTCTCAGTTCCTGACTTCCCGATCTGCATAGGCAAAACAGATGTGAAGCAGCTACTCTTAATACATACTTGTTTAAATTACGTCAATATAAATCACAGAATCATTTAAGTTGGAAAGTATCTCCTGAGATCATCCAAGATCATTCAGTCTAATCAACCTGCTAAAGCAGGGTCACCTAGACTGAATTGTCTACGACCATGTCCAGGCGGCTTCTGAATATCTCCAAGAATGGAAACCATACAAATTAGGTAACCTATGCCAGCGCTTGATGAACTTCCCAGGACAAAAGTATTTTCTTGTGTTCAGATAGAGTTCCATGTGTTTCAATTTGTGCCCATTACCTCTTGTTCTGTCACTGGGCACTGCTGAAAACTTTTAGAAATATAAACATAATTCAGAGACTAAGGGAATACATGGGGACTAGAGATATTAATTTTAAAACTACCTTTGAAATTACAGAAAAGTGTTATGGAAGTCTGCTGTGTACAGAATCTAAAACATGCACAAAATTAAAGAGCATATGGATGTGAGAAAGGCAATTTTCCTTTCTCCCCTTGTATAGCAACATGATTCTCTCTCAGACCTTGGTCTTTAAGAACAACATTAATTTTTATATTTATCTTCTAGAAACACTGACTACTTCAAAGTAGCTAAGAAGCAAACCAAACTATTTTCTAGACTGCATCTAACATTCTATTATAACCCTATAGAGTCATGTATCAAGATCCCGATCAATAAAGCACTTTAGAGTACATGCTTAATTAACTAAATTCATGAGTTGTTCTATTGAAGTCAATGAGATTACTCACATTCTTTAAGTTAAGCATAAGAGAAAGTACTCTATCTCATCCTTTCTGCATTCACAATCAAATTCCACTTAGCCACAGAAAAATTACCATGTATTTCAATAGTACTGGAAGCTGCCTTAAGAACTTGAACCTAGAA
Organism: Ibidorhyncha struthersii; assembly: GCA_013398815.1. Lineage (NCBI taxonomy): Eukaryota > Metazoa > Chordata > Aves > Charadriiformes > Charadriidae > Ibidorhyncha > Ibidorhyncha struthersii. The sequence continues at coordinate 12,790 of VZSZ01010651.1, read as the reverse complement.
AAACCTATAGGCTTCCTACGCATATCACTGCATTTTGATTTTTTTGTATGGTTTTTTTTTGCATGTTTAAATACCTTCCTCATAAATAGCATGGCTAGATATCTTTTTCCTTCTTTTAGTTTCCACATTGAATCCTCCCTGATATTAATGAAAGCTACCAACAGAAAATGGACAAAAACAGGCAATACACAAACATATTTGCAATCCACACTTAAATGAAAAACAGTTGATGTAGTGGCCCAGAATTTCACATGATGAGAAGGTCCTTTTGAATGTTATGAATGGAATTTTAACTCACTTTTTGCAGAAACTCAGAGCGCTTCCATTTTGAGATTAAGATTTTTAAATTTACACGTCTGCAAGCCTGCTGTGTAATTAGGCTACATAGGTAACGAAGATGCAGTCAGTATGTTGAAAGGACCCTAAAATGGGACTCAGCTGACCACCCACTCTAAGGCATAAGTAATCTCTCTAAGCTCCTCTGAGTTTATTTACTAGGTCTCCATCAGCTGTGATGGAAGCTTAGATACCTAACACAGCAACACACACACACAAACTTAAAGTAAGACACCTATATTTTTACATTTATATCTCAGACTGAACCACACGTCCGCTGTTCACAGTCAACCCACAGGTAGGAAGGCCAGAGACGAGGAACCTCAGAGTTCCAGATCCGACAGACCTCTAAACCCAGAAATTCCCATGTACTGGCGAGTAATATGCATAGCCATACCCAATATGCATACCCCAAAGACACACATTTGTGCTAGACAGTAACTTCAACTTTTATGGGGAGTCATATTTAAGCATCTCATATAGGAAGCTACTGTCAGTTTTATAGTTGCTAGTGTAAGCACGTATTTCTCAGTTAAGGTAAACACTGCTACATAGGCGTTTACTCCCAAGAGGTAACCTGATACGCATTTCTCATGGTCCCCAGTCTGCTCTGCTGTACCACAGAATTTGAGCAGAGATACAGAAAGTGCCAAGACAAAATGTGAAAATAAAGACAGGGCTAAGCAGATGAGATGTATTTTGTGATATGGCTAAGATCCCAACTAGGAAAGATAAAGGGCTGGCAAAGGTATAAAGCTGGTTTTAGTTGATGGAGGAAGGAAGTTAATTTTTTTTTTTTTTTTAATCCTTGTTGAGGCAAAACATACAAGACAAGATGGGGGAAGGTGAGTATATATAACTGCAGATCACAGTTTGGGATCTGCATTTGCATACTGCTCTGTGCAAGACTGTGGTGCAGCTCAAAATAAGGACCCACTTAGTCTGCTTTCACTGGGAATTTGGGAACCCTGTCTCTCAGTAAGAAACTTCAAAATAAATAACTAAAATAAACTAACAGACTAGACCTGGATGATCAACAAAAGAGTACCAATCATATATACACATCATTATAATTCTACAAATAGCATTTGGCCGCTTTCTTTTCCAGGAGAAAACCTGAGAGCTTATATAAATGTGAATGGGTGTATTTTAAGGTCACATTGAAAAGCTAAACTATTGTTTAAGAAACATTATTTTTTTCTCCATTGTGCACATTATCTTTATGTACAGTCTTTAACATGCATAAAGTTATATAAACAGTTCAAGATAAAGCAGTCCAGTTCTTTTTTTGACTAACATTCTTACCTTCTTTTCTTTGAGTTTTATACGATTTCAGATTGCGGTTAGCACAAGATAAACAATAAGAGGTCACTGACTTCAGTGCTATACCACTGCAATATAATTGCCTGACACAGTAAAGTCCTAATGAGCACAACTCTTGTCAATGGGAGGTTGCCTTGGCAACAAAGTTATCCCAGAAGATAACTATCCATGTGGTAGAAGGTGATGATAGTCAGTTGCCTGACAAAGATTCAAAAAGTATAAGAACTTTTCAATTGCTCAAGTTGAAGGGAAGCTTTATGTATCAGGAGTCTACTGACATAAGGGAAGAATACTGTCTTGCTGAACACAAAAGGATCTGCAAACTTTTAAAGAAATGCAGTGTTAGAATAAGGGCATTTTATTTAAACAGGAACAGGTTTAGACTGCCAGTCTTGCAATTAAAAGTCCTTCTCTCACGTGTTCGCATCTTCCTATGGTATCCAAGAACTAATTTTGATTTAAATCATACTTTTAGATTTACTTTTAAAGAAAACAATGTGAAAAGGAGTTCTTGAATTATAGTGAATGTGGGTGAGATCAAGGCTGGGTTCAGTAGACAGCAGGATGGTGAATTCCAGCTCTAAGGTAGGAAGCTAAAAAAAAAAATCCCCAAGAGAAAAAACAAAAGGTGACAGGAATATAGGAACAGGCATGACCTGAGTACAGGCTGCAGTGGCCAATGATGCTTTGAATCCAGGAACCTGTTTCTCTGACAGTATATAGTAAGTAGGTGGCCAAGAAGAGTCACTACCAAGTCACACAGTATTTTTACCTTTATTTCCTAAGAAAATTAAATTTTCACATTCACATTTTATGTCTGGGCAGGAAAGGTTATATCCCACTACGTCTGTCTCCCTGACTCCAGAAACATTTAACCTGCTGGCCAGTTTCAGTCAAATTGACAAATGTCTAGAAATCTTAAAGACATGATCCTACCCATGTATTAGTAATTGGATATTAAATATTCAGATGTCCAGACACTTTTAACAAGGTCATTAAGCAAGACTCTAAAATTAAGTTGCTGTTGAACAAGAGAGAAAGCGTTCATGAATTAAAAGGACAAAAATAACAGAATAGGATCTGTGTCGCTCACTAAATTACTAAGTGGTCTTGAAAAAGAGATGCAAAATTATTCAGGATAGCTTTTACTGGTAAAAAATAAAGCTTGCTGCAAAAAGATGCAGAGAGCTGTTGTGTCACTGAATAATAAAATGGCAAGTGAAATTCAGTCTGGTTATACACACAGAGGGAAAAACAATGCAAAGCATACACACCAGATGCTGTCCTTGACATCAACCACTAAGACAAGCTGGACTAACTATGAACAGCTACCTGGAAGCACTCATATTCAACAGGAGAAAAGCCATGAGAAATTATAAATACAGAAATAAAAAAAGAAATAGAAAACAACTTCATCACATTCTATGAATTTATGGTGTGCTCATCTTTTCAAGAAGTTTCCATTTATTATACGACAAAAATACAATTTATAGTCAAACTATAAAGACTCCAGAGAAGAAAAGCACAAGAAGTGTATGAAATGGTTTCTATAAGCACAGATATTTTCAGCTCAGAAAAGGAGCAATTGCATACTGAGACAGAAAACAGTTTTGAAACGGGTGATGGGGTAAAAGTGAATAAAGAATGATTTGACACAATTTCTCATAATCAAAGAAATAAGTGGAAGTGAAATCAAAAAAATCTTTTGTTAAATCAAAGGAGGAGAATTTCTTTTCACACTGCATAAAGAAATTGAAAAATAAATCACTGCCACAGGATGTTCTGAACAGTATATTTTGAAACAATTAGATATATACTTCATAATACTCAATGGGCATTTTTAAAAAAATGTGTAACAGAGATATAATAAAGCTTCCGAGTAGTAGAAGACAGGAGGGTATATACCTTCCTCACTTTTTTGCTCTCACTCTAAATGTTTGTTGTTGTCCACTTAACCTAACCTAGTTCAATAATCTTTATGGTCCAAAACGTGCTTTGTATAAAAAAAAAAGAAAAAAGACCAGACCACTGGGACAGTGAGAGGTCTTATGCTCCTGCTGAAGAAAAGGATGAGAACAATTGTCTACTTAATATCATGGACCCAATATGGAAAAAGAGATGTTAGAACTGCCATAAAAAGAAAAATATTCCTGGCCACAAAAAATTAAATCTGCTTTCAGTAGATGTATTTCGAGTCTGTTGTCTCAAGTGGCTTAAAGGCTTTGATTGAGACCAGAGTAGTAATAATATCTTTCTTGTACAGATTCTCCAGTGTCTGTTGAGAAATACACTCCTGTTTCAACTTTAATTGATTTTTTTTTTTTTAAATAAATACTAATCACAAGATAACTCTACTGAAAAACAGACTTAAATCATTCTCATGTTCAGGGAAACAAAACCTCTGATTGAGTCTATGTAAAACATGGAAACACAGGAAAAACTGTACCTGCATTTTTGAACATTTCTTAAATTTCAGTGAGTGACAGACAGACGAATAACATTATTATATATAACCTTTTTCCCCCCCTGCTTTTCTCTCCTTTTTTTTTTTAGCGGGAGGTGGTGGTGTTACAATTTCTGTAACCAAACTTTTATTTTAATATGTCCTTACAATTAGACCTCTACTTTTCCATTTGAATAAAGAGAAGCCCTGTGCTTCTGCAGTTTTTCATGAGCTTCAGTAAGATTTTTGGCTCCTCAGAACTTCTGGAAAACCATACCAATGTTGTTTATTAAAATATAACATTATATATCTACTTTTAAACAAAAACCCCTTGATCGAAAGCTAGTAATGAGCTACATAAATAATACCAACAAATAAATGGGAAACAAGTATGTCTGTTACCATACTGGTCAATAGAGGTAGGAGATACATGACAATAAAATGTGAACACTAAGTCAAAGAGAGGGAAAATACACTTCATCCCTCCTTGAAGAAGGAAAGGATATAAATGGTTGGTCAAGTACATGTGATAATACATCTAATAAAGACGCACTTACATTTTCCAGAAAAATGAAATAATGTTTATTTTGAGCAAAGGAAGCATCAGTCTCCTAGATGAAGAAGATAGATTAAATTTCAAGGAGGAAAAAATACATTTTTCTGGACCCACCTGCAGGACTTCAGGAAGAGAGGCATGCCACTAGATTCCACCAGCAATGAGTGCTCTCTATTGAAGTTTGTCTAACAGATGCAACCTGAGAAATGTACTATCTACCAAGAAAGAAAATCTTAGGAAAAGACAGCAAATAAGCTGGAAAAGGACAATCAATCATTCTGTTTTAACTTTAGGGTTCAAATCACAGCTCTGCTCTCTCATCCGCTCTCCCTTGCACTGGCTGCGGTACTACCAGCCCCCTCAATGGGCTAATCTGAAGAAAACTAACAGATACTGCCAAGGAGTAGGAGGTAACAGGAACCAATAAAAAAAAAACTATTTCAGCAGTGAGACAGTAAATCAATCACCATTATTGTCAAATTCTATCAGTGTTATTATTTGCTTTTGCCTATACCTTCTGTAAATCTTTGTAATTTTACATGGTAGGATTATATGATTTAATCTGCACTTAATCTGTGGTCAATCTTGGTAACACTGAAGTTTTCCTCACACAAGAATAGGGCAAAGCTATAAAGCAGGACACCAGGGCACTGTGAACAATACCTATCACACCTGCCTGTTTTGTAGTGTATCCTGAGTCTGCATGTGTCACTCATTGCAACTACACCATTGCAACTACTGGGGAGCTGGCAATACAGCACTCAGCTAAGCACTACTAAACACAAAGGCTTCCTGGCAGGACAAAATACTAGGCTGTACACTTGAACTCTAAACATTCACGTGGCACTTGCCACACCATGTATTTAAAATGGCAAACTAATATACATAGATGCTACAATTTATTTTTTTTTACTGAGCAAGTTTTTAGCCATGGAACTTGCGTCAGTCTCTTCTGCAAATTATGTACTACTACAGAGTTACTTACACAGAGAAATCATTGCACAAAAGACAGCACAAAAATGTAATTTATGTAAGAACATCAAATCAGAAGGAAAACACCGTAATGGAAAATATATGCACTCCATTCCATATGAAAAGTAAATAAAATTAAGTACTTATATGAAAATTCTTATCCTATTTAAAACAGCAGTCAGTATAACACCATATTGTCTTGGATCAGGATGATTTCATGGCATTGTTATAGACTTCCTTCCAGCTCCAAACTGCCCAGAAATCAAATGTAGTTTTGAAACCAATATTTAAGGAGTTTAAAAATACTGAGTATTGGTATACAGCCACTGACTTTCAAAACCTATATTGCCATTTCTAGTCAAGGATGAAGTTTAGAATGGGTGCCATCACTGTAATGGCATTGCTTCCTCCTCCCCAACAGAGAAGTACACAGCTACATAAACACAGTGGATCTTAAAAGTGCCTCAAGGACAACACACATTTTAACAAGTAAAATAAACCAAAATAAAAACTTGATGCAAACTTCAAGAAAATGTCTTAAATTGAAGGAAGGACACTTTCTGAGGTTTTCATGGTAACCATTTGAAATATTTATCTGGAGCAGAACAGTATAAATGCTGAGCATGGAGATATCCCTACCATTTCTAATACCGTATGTTGAATCTTTTAAGTCAGAGTTAGAAGACAACAGAAGTCAGGTTCAAACACACAAAGCAATCTTTAAATTAGTGTCAAAATGCCCCTTTGGCAAGCAACAAATATAAAACTAATTTGCATTTCATAAGTCCATATAAATATGTTAAACACTTATATATCCTGAATAATTCATCCATGATGCTATCTCATTTTACCAATCCTTTATGCCAAAACAGATGACAAAATGTAACATAAAAACACAAGAGAGACTAAAAAGATAAACCTGAGGTCTTATGTTATACTATTTTGGTTTGTGGGATCTTTCACACCTGAAAAAGTCTATGAACATTCATTTTAATCAGTTCTGCAGATTTAAGATTTGAGTGTCTTGCGTGTAACTTAACAAGCAATTTCTATTTTGAAAGAATTTACAAGGTATTTACAGCATTTATCTTTAAAAAAAATAGCAAAGACCAAATCAAGTGAAAAAGTGGGATAATTCACTCTCACTAAAATGCAATTCAGGTTAAAGAATAAACCAAACTAAATATTTATGGCTAAGCAGCTCTCACAACATATCCTTTGTAAGCAAGATGCATATTGTCTTTAATTTTTCTACTTTACAAAGTTCTACAGAAGACAGTGATACAGAATCATAGAATCATCTAGATTGGAGGGGACCTTGAAGGTCATCAAGTCCAACCATCAACCTAACAATGTCAAAACCACCACTAAACCATGTCCCTAAGCACCACGTCTACATGTCTTTTAAATACCTCCAGGGATGGCGACTCAACCATTTCCCTCAGCAGCCTCTTCCAATGCTTAACAACCCTTTCTGTGACGAACTTTTTCCTAATATCAAATCTAAACTCCCCTGGCACAACTTGAGGCCATTTCCTCTTGTCCTATCACTTGTTACTAGTGAGAAGAGACCAACCCCCACCTTGCTACACCCTCCTTTCAGGTAGTTGTAGAGAGTGATAAGGTCTCCCCTCAGCCTCCTCTTCTCCAGGCTAAACAACCTCAGTTCCCTCAGTTGTTCCTCATAAGACTTGTCCCCCAGACCCCTCACCAGCTTCATTGCCCTTTTCTGGACACGCTCCAGCACCTCAATGTCTTCTTGTAGTGAGGGGCCCAAAACAGAACACAGTACTCGAGGTGAGGCCTCACCAGTGCCGAATACAGACGGACAATCACTTCCCAAGTCCCGCTGGCCACACTATTCCTGATACAAGCCAGGATGGTGTTGGCCTTCTATATTTTAGTGGATTTCACAGATACAGTTACAGAATACCAGAGTATTTACTGAAGTGAGGATTTGGGAACCCTTCCAAATTTGTATTCCCCTCAACTTTAACTACCTCAGGTACAGGTATTTTGGATTATATGTTCCTTATTTACTTCACAGAGCCTAACAAATGACTGATGAATCCTAAATAAAAATAGAAGATATGACACCTGTTAGAGTACACCTTTGCTACCATACATACCGAGACAGAGATGGACATCATTTTAGCATGCAATTCTATTCTCACCGAAGGCAATGGAGGAATTGCAACAAATTTTGAGAGACAGAATGCGGTTCTAACAACTCTAACAACAGTTATCTATTGCGCTAGGAAATACGTAACAGCAGACTATTTAAGCGTGCTGTCATTCCCCTGAAAACCCCGTTGCAGTTCATGAGAAAACGGGGCCTGCTCTGAGAATAAGCAATCTGGAATTTAAGCTGGAGACAGCACAATATTTATCTTTCCACTGCAAACAGAGGAAAATGTGCAGCTCAGTGAGACAAGGTATTATTTCAGCTTTGATGGGGAGAGGGGAAGACAAAGGAGACAAAACATTTTTTTCTGTGAAACCATCAGCAGCAGGATCCTCTCTTTCAAGAGAGGCCACTGTTCTCTAATCCCTGGGGGTGCAGGGAAGCCATCCACCACCACCCTTGATTTCTGCAGGAAATGGGGGAGCCAGAACGCACTCCTGGTGCAGAAATGAAGGAATCCGACAGTCCCATATGTCTTCCCATTCCTTCCACATGAAGGAATCTGACTGTCCCACCTATCCTGATCCTCCTCTGGCACCACTCCTATGCCGTTCCCGAATCATGCCATGCACTGGGAGTAGAGCTGACTGTAAACAGTGCCTTGCAAAATGCCCCATCCCTTCCCGAAAGCCATACGTTAGGCAGAGTCTGAGCAAAAGCCCTCACATCAGCAGCGTAAGGATGCTTGTAGCCCATGCTGTGACTAACATTACATTGGAACATGACTAGTTCATCTTCCCTCTGAACTAATACTGCTGTTAAAGGCACTTCTGTTCACAGCAGTTCAAGAATATCGGAGTGAAGAAGCCCATATACGCACGTCCAGAGTAGCCACTAAAATAACAGAAGGCATAGGTGTGGAAATCTAAGGAAAATCACCAGGTTTTCTTGCTTTCCTGCTTTAGGACACATGAGGTAGCAGAAGCAAGTCTGATAACAGCATCATCAGTCTTTGAATGCAGTGAGAAAAGCAGTTAAATATCCATCCAGGCCCTTACAATTATTAGTAGGATTGGTCCTTCCATCTGTATCTGGAAAGCTAAATTTCTTTCAAAATTAAGATACTCTGTTATATTTTTGCCTTTACTAATTTTACATCTCTCTTTCAAATCCAACATCACAGGTCCATCCATAGCTAGACCCTCTAAAAAACTTCTTTACCAACGTATCTCTAAATGACATTTTGGCCTATAGTAGTCTTTACAGTTATAAATATGAATCAGAACATAAAACTAACGGAAGAAATTCCACCGCTAAAGTGTATTTTCCATTTGGAAAGCAGCACTGCTGATACAGTTGTGAATTATTAAGTTAGAAATCATATGCAATGACTGCATATGTGACAAGTTATTTGTGTAAAAATCTCAAACATTATTGCTTAACAATTTAGCAAAAACTTTGCACAAACTTCACCTGCTCTTCTAGGTTCACTGCATTTATTATACATATTATAAGGTTGATAAATGCATATTATAGGTTGATAATAAATTTGGTATAAGCACAACTGAAATCTGATTAGCAACTTGTGGAATTGCTTGAGGTTGTTTCAAAAAAAGGGTTGTCAATATAGGTGACTACATAAAGATATCCTTATTGGTTTTAAATACACTGTTCACCAACACAGGAACAGTCTGCTAAATAACAAAACCTAGAAAACAGCACAGATCTGCTGCACCTGCTGAGTCAAAACACAGAATTACTCCTCAGGCATGTTTAATATCCAAAAATAATCCCACTTAGGTATAAGAATCCCATCTAGGTCTTTAGGTATAAGAAACTTTCACTTAAAAGATACGCCTGGAAATCCCACAGAAATAGAGAAGTACTAAACTTTCCTGTATTACAGAGGACTACTGTAATACAGAAGAATTCGCTCCAAATAGAAATTAAATAATCAGAACCACTTGTTATGAACAAAGATCCCATTGAAGCATAACCTGGCAGGTGCCTATGGCCTAGCAATGCGAAATGCTCTCCTTTCAGCACGGCAGCAGTTAGTTTGAGAAATAACCACATGCTCGGTCTTCAAAAGAAATTTCTCAACATTATCGGGGAATCACAGCTCACAGATGAGTTCAAAGTGAAGTTTGGGCAAAACTCCTTGGACACATATGTGTGGTTAGCTGGATTAAGGAATAGCTTTTACATCATTTTAGCACACTGATGACACTAATCATCAAATACCAAATGCAGTGCTAAAGTTAACATGGTAAAAAACCTTCAGGAGTTAGAAATGCTGCAGCAATAGCAACAAAAATTATTCAAATTGAGAGAAATTAGCTACAGTGAAACATTTAAATAGCTCAATCTTTCAGTTTATCAGCAAGATCTTATAAAGAATAAATATTTTCCACTGGAAGAAAATGCCAGGTAATAACAGATATTAAAATGAGTAATGAGACAAAGGGGAGGTAACATGACCCCAGATAAAAGCAGTAGCCAAATCCAAATCAGAAATTCGTTGAAGATGAACAAGGAAATAAACCTGCATAGGACAGATTAACAATAGAAGTGATAGATCCCTCATTTCCTAACATTTTCTTATCAAATTTATATACCATTCTACAAAACACACTTCACTAAAACAGCTTACTGGACTCATTAAATGAATAGCAAACAATTCTTAACACTCTGTTAGAGGTCTGACTATGTGGTCTAAGTGGACATTTTGGCATTAAAGTCTATGAAACTAACTAAAGATTGCTGCGTAGCAAGCAGATGTAAAAACACTGAAATTTAAACGTTACGTCTCTTTATGAGACATTATAAATTATGAGTTATTCCCATATTTACTAAACTAAATCAGTTGAAAATTCTTACGGAATTTATATTTTTTTTCCATTCTTTCCACCCGTTAACTTCAACAACAAAGATTGCAGATAAGAGCTTATTGTTCACATACATAGTTAAAAGGTGCAACCAGAAACTACTGGAATGTCAAGTAACAGAACTAAGAATGGGTAAACAATTTTTCTCTGGTATCAATTCCTTCACTTGACAGTCAGGCAATAAATTATTGAGGAAAAATAATTACCTCACTTAGAGGTCAGTAACATACGGAGTTCTGTCTGGACAAAACAATAAGACAGAAAACATGACAGAAGGATGAACGCTGAGAACTGGAGACTGGAAGCTAGTATTGGATTGAGTAGTTAAGCATACGGGCAGTAAGCAGCCTGCAATTCAGAATCGATGGAGGACATTGATTAAGCACAATTCAATGTTTTGCTTCTCTGAAGAGACAGAAGGAAGTACTGACACTAACCCATGCTCTGAGTGAGTATTCATTTCACTACTATAAATTATCATGACATCAAATCCTTGGTTTTGAAGGGCAAGATGACTGAAGACAAAATGTTTCTACGTGGTAATAATCACTGAAGGCTTTTTCTCTTATGATTCTCAGATGACACTAAAACAAAAGGTTCAAGAAAAAACAAACAGAAACACACTGGCATGTCCAAAACGCATTATTAGAGTTACAGAGGTTTAAAAAAGTACTTACTTGGTATGTGTCCCATAGTCTGATGGTACAGCGTAAAGGGACTTCTCTCATCAGCAAGTTATTCATCCAACGGAAAGCAAATTGCAAGTATTTCACCTCATGCTGATCCAAGTGCCTATGAACTTGTTCTGAAGACAGAACAAACAGACATTTTTACTGCAACTTTTCTGAAGTCCTTAAATATCAAATGCACTGTTTGAAAAAATAAAATACTCCTTTGGTCCCAAGCAAATAAAATGTGGTGGCGCATGCAAACTCTCACAACTGAATGAATATCCCCAAAATAGAAATAACTACTTAAACATTACATTGGATTCATTTTTCTGCCTCTAGGTGGCTTAAGCAACTGCTCTCAGTTGTGCTAGCTTAAGAAAAGATTAAGGTCAGAGCTTTACAATATATGACAAAAAAATATACAAAGTTATAAAGTGAAATTACTAGATACATATATCCTCAGTAATTTCTTAGGCTGCAAATTATTTGGGGAAAGACTACAAGAAACAAAGTTTGCCAATAACATAAGGGCTTGCAAAAATAAAGTGTTGGTAATAAAAAGAAGACAGTATTAAAATAACAAGGCAAAGAAATTTAAGGAAAGTATAAGTAAAGGTTGCGTTCACTTGAGATTTAAAAAAAAGTTAGATTAATGTGCAGGAAACACAGTGAGCAAATTTAAATCATTTGCAACTTAAATAATTTCTCAGTATAACAAATAAACACAAATAAAAACCAGTACAAATAAATGGTTTCTGAAGCAGAACTCGCACACGCTGTGTTTACTGTAGCACTTTTACTATTTGAAAGCTGTGATAATCACTTGCATGGGTTATTGCTAGAGCTAATAGAACTAATGTGCTACATGGATTTTATATATTTAGCAGAATTTACTCCAAAACGGATCATAGACATTCTGTTAAAGGGTTTTAGCTTACAGGCTCAAGTATGACATTGGCATGACATAAATGACAACTACATGCTAATGTCTTATTTCACATAAATATATGACAAGAAGTCTTAGGTAAAGCCTAAATAAGACATTCCTACTGTCTGTCTTTATAAAAATACATTCTTCAGAGATTTTTCTACCCAGATCATCCTTTATCCACGTTCACAGAGCCGTATTATCAGCTAAGACAATGACTACATGCTGATCTTCCAAATTTCACATTTCTCGGAAAAATCTAAAATGCTAAAAAAACAATAACAAAAAAAACACCACCAAAATCCAAGAGTACGGTAGCACTGCTACAGGAAACACTACCTAAAGATTAAGACAGCAGAAATTACATTCTACTAAATTATAGTGTACACTGAAGTTATTCAATTTATTTTTTTTTCCTCAAGATGTATTTTGTGGCTATATGAAAGTGTCAGCCAATATGATACAGTTGCTTCAACATGGAAGTAAGCAGTCGATGACTGGAACAGTCATGACTGGAACACTGTCATGGAGGGCTATGTTCTCTTTAG